>KZ309072.1:267534-292570 GCA_000376725.2 Ladona fulva
AAGCCTTCTTTAAGTATACGGAGGAACTCTATCCAGCTGTCCTCAACGCTATTACCACTCACAAAACAATAATAGTCGTCCCTGTTTAGATTGATATAATCCCTGAATTCCGAAAATCTAGCCTTACGAAACATATAAACCTGCCGCGGCGGCTCGAGTGATTTTACTATTTCCGTTTTAATTACTGCAGCTATAATATCATGGTCTGAAATTCCGTCAATTATATTTAGATCATCGAACAGGTGCGAATGCGACGTGACTAATAAGTCTAATGCATTACCTCGACCTTCGCGTACGTCCTCGTAACTTTCTTATTGAGTTGATCTAAAGCGTGGAGCGAAAAAGTATCTATCAAGGTCTACGATATATTTTTCTCTCTACCAGAATACGAACTCCATAAATTATCCCAATCAATATGGGGAAGGTTAAAATCCCCTCCTATAGCTATGATAGGATCCTTCATTTCCTTCCAAATAATCACTAATGATTCAGCTAGTTCCTCTATACATTCGATCTTGCCATCAGGAGGCTGATAAAATGAACAAAAAAGCAACTTCCTTCCGTTCCGTCCAAGAACCGAGATCCATACCATTTCACTTGTACCGCTCCCTAAGAAGTCGACGCGCTGGCTCTTCTAGTAATCCTATACAGCAATAAATACCCCTCCGCCTATCCTACAGAGTCTATCTTTACGGTATACAATATAATCCGGAGGAAATATCTCACTTGATGCAATATCATCGCTTAACCAACTTTCGGTTCCTAACAAAACATCCGCGCAAGAGCTTCTCGTGAGATTAAGGAATTCGGTCTGCTTATTACGTATACTTCTGCAATTCACGACTAAAATTTTTAAATCGCTCACATTCCTCTTTAAAATAGGGCTTCTCTCATCATACTTTAAATCAACAGATTTTCCCAACGCAATTTCTGGCTAGTTTCAACTTTTTAAGCTCGCTTATATCATCTTGCTCGTTACTGTTGGTGTCAATCTCATATATAAAACTCGAAAACTTATTTCTCAATAACCTACTGTAGCACTCTAACCTAAAAAACACCCACATCCCTAATCACCCTATCCGCTACCTTCTCCGTAGCCTCGGCCGTATAATGGACTCCGGAACGGTTAAGGGGTACCCTACACGAGTCAAGAACGTGGCGCAGATCGACAAAGCCCATCCCTCTTCCCTGACAGAAATCCCTCAGCGACGGTTTAGACGCACCACCCTACTCCAAACCGTGCGGCCTCGATCAATCCGGGGGATAATGCTGCATATGGACAACTCAATGCCCACCCCAGATGACCCCGGACTCGAGCAGCCTCAGAGATCAAGTCCTTAAACGAGTCCAAGATCTCCTCGGATCCACGAGCAGAGGCATCATTTAGGGCAGCTGTCCGAAGAAGCGATGGAGGCTATACTTGATTCACCATCATGAAGACACCATTTAAAATGCATTGGCCCATGTATTTTAAACGGGAGATGTTCGGGCGCTGTTGTGACATTTGCGTAAAAATGTAAAGTAAGTCAAATTGTTTGAATTATTTTCTGTATTGAATGGAATTGCTGCCGGATTTTACTGCGTGTTTAACTTATNGGCCGTCTTCGGCAAGGGTGGAAAGGAAATGGATGGAAAAGCAATGGCAGATATTGCCTTTTCTGGAAAGCATGTATTATACGAACATACAAACTTACTCTCAATAGTTGAAGATTGTTGTTAGATATACATAATTTGAGGCATGATTCCGTAAATTGTCCAAACCAAACCGTATTTGTCAGAGTAACGCATCTATTGATCCATTCGCACGATCAAATATCCTCTTAATACCTTTAATATACAACTTCTGGAAAACAGTAATAACATACTTAGCTTAGAAACGGCGATTACGAAGAGTTAAGGCCCAAACAACTTAAATAATCCAACGGAGTAGTCCTACTACCAGGTCCAGCTGCGCGGACCCGGGTCGTGCAGCGCGATCAAAAACTCGAGTTAATTTTCGTGGTCGCAAAGATTTTTGAAATATTTCTGCTGGATATTCTTAAAATATCTTTAATGAATACTTTGATGCAATTTACAGGAGACCATCTTTCTTAAACAAAAGATATTGTATACTTTGTGTCGAATTTTGCCTGAAAAAAGCGTCAGCCATTTTGTGACGTAATACCGCACAAATATTGACCAAGATCATCGAAATTTATAGACAATATAGGAAAAGTATCATGTTACCAGAATATCACGTTTTTTTATTCCATTAAAATCCTTCCACAAGTCCACTATCTACTTAACTTATAAGATTTTCGAAGAAAAATTCAATCGGGCCTGTTTTTGGAAATTTAGTCATGTATGAGCCTCAGTAGCTATTTAACAAATGGGATACATGAGAAATGACTTACCATTCCATGATCAGTAATCTTTTGTGTATATATATGCAATGTTTCAGGTCTATATCTCAAAAAAAGCCATTTTGGACTTTTGTCCGGCTTTTTCCGATTTCAGGCCACTCTGCGCCGCCCTCAACTCCTTCGTCACCTGGGCAACCGTACCTCCTGGTATACACCTGGAGAACACCCACTCCATAACACCCTCACGGCGGGCCATTCGCCGCAACGGAGGCAAGATACGCCAGACGTTGGAGCTCCCTATCACTACCACTCCCCTGCCCCCCCGGCCTGCCTCCGGCCTAGCCTCCATCGCGGCAACGGGAGAGTGCTCCAGGTCCGTCAACACCTCAAACCTATTGCTGACGAGGGTAGGTTCAGCCGAATCATCCCCAGCACACTGCTCCCTCAGCACACTGCTCCCTCAGCACACCACCACGATTACCGCGACTGGTGACCACCTTCCATTCTGTAGCCCTCCGGTGTGAGTGCAGGGAGCGGAGGTGCGCAACTTCCCTCTCAAAGGTCGCGATACGAGACAAAAGTGCCTCGTAACCAGCGGCCGTCAGGAAGAAAGACACGGGAGTCCTCGGGGAAGCCATCCTATGCTAAATTCGTAACTAAATCACTGTACAATTACAAGGAATAATTAATGAAAGAGCCGATTGAACGTGAAGACTAACCTTGCACTTCGACAGTCAACGAGAACGAAGTAATCCGACCTGGCTTTAACTTTTGATATCTTCCTAACTAAAGTAGTTATTAACACTACATTAAACACTTAAAGCCTAATAAAACAGCACTAAATGACTGGAGTACCTAACTTATAAGAAAGTAAGTCATTTATACGTCGATAGAAAAGGCGAACCTACTTAACCAGCATTATCAAAAATGCTTCACCGTAGATAATGGTCTAGTAAACGATTTTGCAACGCGCGTTGATTCGGAAATGAGCCCAATTGAGTTATCAGTTGAAGGAATTAAAAAGTTATTGCGAGAGATTGACAGAAAAAAGGCGCCAGGTCCCGAAGGTATTCCCTCAATTTTTTTGTAATAAAAATTTTAGCTAATGAGCTTGCTCCTCTTCTTCTCGTCTTCTATCGGAAATCATTAGATGAGGGCACAGTCCCAGTGTCATGGAAAAAAGCAAATGTTGCTCCGGTTCCTAAGAAAGGTCGTACCCTAAAGCCAGATGACTATAGGCCAATTTCTCTTACTTCGATCTTCTGTAAAATTATGGAGCATATTATAGCGAGCTCAATAATGCGCTTTCTATCCCAGAAGGGAGCAATTAGTCATAGCCAGCACGGGTTCCGCAAAGGTAGGTCATGTGAAACTCAGTTAGCCCTTTTTATGAATGACATAACTAAGGCAGCAGATAAGGGTGGTAGAACAGACGCAGTGTTCCTAGATTTCAGGAAGGCTTTTCACACAGTGTCTCACGTAAAACTAATTCAAAAGCTAATTGCCTATGAGATCTACAAGAAAGTGGTCGGATGGATAAAATCTTTTCTCGTAAGCAGATCTCAACGAGTTGCATTGGATGGAATTTTATCCAATGAGGTATATATCACATCAGGAGTACCGCAAGGAAGTGTTTTAGGGCCGATATTGTTTCTAATATATATAAATGACTTAGTGGATAAGGTATGGAGCACAGTTAGATTATTTGCCGATGACACTCTTATATACAGAGAGATAACATCAGAAGAAGATAGCAGTATCCTACAGAAGGACCTGAACGTCATATCAAGTTGGTGCAAAGATTGGCAGCCTGACTTGAATGCTAAGAAGTGCGTTGCGATGTCTTTTACCCGTTCCACCAATGTAATTAGCGTACAGTATGAAATTTCATCATACCCACTAGAGTTTGTGCGCCATAATAAATACCTAGCAGTTACACTCAGCAGTAGTTTATCGTTCAAAGAACATATTAGTGACATTATAGGAAAAGCAAATAGAATGCAGAGATTGACAAATAGAACACTGAGAGCATGTCCATCAAAAGTCAAAGAAATTGCTTATTTCTCCCTCATTAGGCCTAGTCTCGAATACTGCTGCGCGGTTTGGAGTCCACATGAAGTAGGGTTAGTTTCAGATATAGAGATGGTCCAACGTAGAGCAGCTCGTTTCGTCACTGGTAACTTCAGGTTCGAGAATCGCGTTACGGCTATGATAAAATCCCTCGGGTGGAATTCGCTCCAAATGAGAAGATCGGATTATAGACGAAAGATTTTCGACAAATTCATCGATTCAGAATTTTTAGATGAAGTGGAAAACATAGTTATTCCGGTAAATAGCGAGCGCGATCTCCGAGAGGCGACTACCAAGCGTTACAAGGAAGTAATCGCTAAAACAGATTGTTACTTCTGGTCGTTCTTTCCACAGTGCATTAGAGATGCAAACACGATGGATTAGGTTAGGTCTTTGGTGTTACAACACCCCCTGCCATGTGCCACTGGCGGCTTGCGGGGTATAAATCTAATTCTAAGTCAATACAGGTTCAGTTGCTACGTGGCAAAACAGCAGCTACGCTTCAAGTGTACATTCATTACCTACGAACTTAATAAAAACACAAAAAATTATCACAATTGCACTGCTTAAGACCTAACAATAACAAAATAATAAGCAAAAAGGAAAAATGAGTAAACAACTAAGGTGAAACGTAAGCTTATCCACTTCGATTGCGAAATATGGAAATGGAATCTCCAACGATTTTCGCGCCAAAAAACTTCACGAGACTTCGAAACTCAAATCACTCGTATATATCACAAATCTTAACCAATGTTCACAAAATTAACACTAAACTGTGGACGAATACTTAATAAACAAAACACAATAACACTATTTTGAATATTAGGAGAAACTTCACAACAAACATCACAGAAACTCAGAGCACTTATCAGACATGTCTTCACAGCTCGACAGCAGCGCCGCCACACCCCAAATATAATAGAATACAATAAATATCCTTAATTCCTCTATGGAGACCCTAATATCAACAGAATGATATAAACAGCACGGCAAACATTGCAAAAAAATGACATAGTCAAATGAAATGTATGCTATTACCGCAAAATTAGCCCGAAGATTATGGAAATGAAGGCCGGGAGGTCATAATAAGGACTTAGAAAGCGGGGAAAAGGGATTGCAAAGGCCTTTTTATTCCACGGACCTATTTCGAGGAATTCATTATTATGCTTGCTTAACGTGGAATTAGTCTTATTGCGACGTTGGGCAGGTGTTTTTAGAGGTATCCATATTAGATGTTATCCATATGAGCAAAATATAAACCTGCTCATTTCCAACGTAAAATGATTTAAGTTAAGATATTTTCTCAAATTTAGTTATGATATTTTCTCAATCTTCTATACTCTTTCATTACTAATTTTTAAACACCAATTTTAACCTTTTTAATAGTTAATAAAGAACTTGGGAAACAGTTTGTCAGAAGAAGCAAATATAAAAATCATAAACTTTTATTAGCATAACAGCTCGATTCTGCAAATTGTGGTGGTTAAATTGGTATTTAAAAATTAGTAATGAAAGAGTTGTGCAAAAAGTTGAAATATTTAAGAAAATACACAATAATTAGTTTGAATTACTCAGGTAAGTACGCTTTTTATTTTCGAAATAGAGGTATTAGATTTGTTGAAATGTTGCCTTTTATGGCCGAGAATTATATTCCTAGAAAAATTAAGATGTAAAATACATTGCGCTGAACGGATGATCACGACTTTCTTCTTCACGCATTTTAAGATCTTCGTTTTAGGAAAAATGCGCTGCCATAGCTCGAAATCTAAAACGAGTTAGTAGAGAAACTTTATGAAGAGTCCCAGAGAACTTCCCTCAGAGAGATTATTTAGAACATTGCTGGACGTTCCGGGACAGTCCTAGAAGTAGTGCAGAGGCGACTGCGAATGTCGGCAATTGCTTCGAATTAGTGCTCGGTCGGGCGGTGTGCTCCAGCTATGAGACACCAAAAGTGTTCTTATTGGAAAAAACGTAATTCATCGGTAAGTCCTCGGAGAAGAGTAGTCAAACGGGATGAATATAATGATACAGAAAGTCAAATATTTTGTCAATTCAGTCACATTCCATTACTAAGTGAAGGAAACGACCTTTTTTGTAAGCTGTCACAGTTCGTAAGTTCCTAACAACCACTGCGACGTGTAAATAGAATTTGGGATTACTATGATACGAAGGAGGATAGGACAGTGAAAAACTAGTTTAACTACTGAGAATAAACAGTTCCACCTACCTCCTGGTGTTAAGCACAAACGAAGAGCTTCAAATTACAAAGTAATCTAAAATTCATTGGAATCATCTTCGATAATTAGTTGTATCAAAGGACGTGTGAGAGAAATGTAGTATGACTACAGTCAATACTTTGAGCAAAGCACCCTTTCTTCGTATTTGTCCCCAAACGGCTTCTTTAAAAAAGTACACTATTCTCTCTTGATGTTCACACACCTAAAAATTTATCATTTTTTATAATATTTAGACTTCTTAACAAAATTTAGTTCCTGTGCTTTGGGAATAATTTTGTTACAAAATACTTTCTTATGAAATAATAACAGAGACATACGTGTACGGAGTGTACCTTGCGAATGTTAAACTCAACTGATTTACACTTTATATTATAATCTGCTATTTTTAAGCGGATTTGTGTTAAATTCAAAGGATTACGGTTTGAGGTTTATCATTGGTTTTTCAGTCATTTGTAATATCTGATATCGATTTTAAATAGAAAACTAGCCGTGACCATTGAGCAAGCGATCGTAATATAGGAGATAAGGGAATTATTCCCGATAAGGAAAGAGGAAAAAGGACTCCTCATAATGGAATTGATGTTGGAGGACAAAGAAAGGCATTCAACTTTGGCGATATGAGTTGTATATAAAGAGGAAATCTTCCGTGAGTGCTACCATAAGTCAATCTGATATTCAAGCGGTGAATTGCAGATTCCTACGCTGGGGACGGCCTATATAAGAAGAATCTCTGAAAGAATTCCACTTAAGATACCACTCGGTAACCATGTTCGAAAATTTTCATCGAATTCCGATTTTAAATATGAATTAACGGGTTAGCCTTAAGTTGGGAGTCAATCCGTACGTACATTAATCATTGAGAATTTTAAATATTCACAAATTTCAGGATAGTAAGTGTGAAGTTGAGATCGGACTGATGACGGTGAAAAATGCCATCAACTCTAAGAATTTCGTTTTGAAGGACTATGTGGTGAGTCCTCTATACGATAAGAACGTTGGCTTCTTAGGGAGACACATACGATTTACAGCGACCATTATCCACGAGGGAGAGGTCAAAGAACTCGCGTTTTTTGTGAAATTCGTTCCAATAACAGACTCCCATCGACAACTCTTCCTCGAACATGACTATTTCGGCAAAGAAATCGCCGCTTACGATACCTTGGTACCCAAACTGGCGTCGAGCCTTCCGTTTGCGGTAAAGCTTCCGGTACCCAAATGCGTGTTCACTCGAGACACGAAGACACCGGAGCTGGCTCCAGTTTCCGGGGACGAAGAGGTGATCATCCTGGAAGACCTGTCCCGTGAAGGATATCGTCTTCTGGAAAACAGCCCACCTCCATCACTGCCACGCCGTCTTAAGGGCATTAGCCAAATTTCACGCTGACTCACTTCTTCTGGAGCATTCTGCCAGTCCGGAGGCGTTGCGAGATGCATTCTCCTGTGCCAAGGAGAGCTTCTTAATTAGTAAAAAAGGCACCTTCGGATACGAGTGGTCCAAATGATCGGCCGTGAGCGTAGTGACGGCAGGAAACAGGATTTGGCCGCAGCGGTTTAAGGGCAGGCGAGACTAGATAATGGCGGCTCTGCTGCAAGGGTGGTTTGCATTTGCAAGGGTGGAGGAAGACCTTCGAAATAGCGAAAGTGTGACAGTTCGCGCCTTCGGGGGCTCGCCTTTTTAGTTTGATTGTTCTTTTGTTTCGGTTTCGTTTGGAGGGGTTGGAGGGGTTTGGATATAAAGGTCCGGCGGTTGCGGCCTCGAGGCGGTTATTCTGCCTTTCTTCTGTCACGCGACGGAGGTTATTGTCGTGTTGGGAAAGCCCCCGATTCGATAGGTTCGTTAGATTTCGTAGCCCCTTTGTATTGCAGTTTTCGCTGCATTAGTTTGTTTTAGTGTTAGGTTATTCGTCGAAGTTCATTCTTTTTCTTTCTTTCTCCGAGTACGGGCGGAGGTTTCATTTTGACCCCTTCCCATTTGTTTATTTTTTTTTATTTTTTACCCGTACTGGCGCCCAATACCAACTTTATCGGACCCACGCCAGAGCCAACCCCGGGTCTCAAGATCGTCATAATTTCTGGCGCCCAACGTGGGGCCCGACTGAAAGACAACCGGAAGATTTTGAATACTTTATTTTTTTTTATTTCCGACCACGAGGTTCACTGGTTTATGTCAGGATCAACGTTGTTATTTTCCTTTCCCATCGTTGATACCTTTCCGTGGTCCAACCTTTACGACCTGTAGTTTCGTTCCAGACGGACCCCGGGAACAGAAGAGTAGAACCTTAATTCCCACCTTCATTTTTGGCTGAAGAGAGTTCAGGGATGGCAGGGAGCCCCCAAGGGCCGAAGGCGCGAACTGTCACAAAAGCATCAAAACGTTTTATGTGACGGGGACTTATGGACGAACAACGCCCTCTTGAATCTCAGTCTAATGGCAAACCTGTGGATGCGATTTTAGTTGACTTACAGTTGGTGAGATACGCCCCTCCAATCACAGACATTCTTCTCTTACTTCACGCGTGCACGAGGAAGGCATTCAGAAACCAGCACATGGACCATCTCCTTAGGTATTACCATTCCTCGCCTGAGGAATTCGAGTCCCCTCAATTATTGAGGAAGATGTTACCCTTGAATGCTTTCCTCGAAAGCTATTCCGAGTTCAAAATCTACGGAATAATGATCTGCACCGGATACGTACCGGTGATTCTGCAGGAGTTTGACCCCAAAGTAAAATCACAATGCGAAACAGTTGAAGTGAAGGAATTATTCTTCGCTGACAAAGGCGAAAGGATTGTGAGCAATTGTAAAAAGAGTGAGTATTACAAGGAAAGGATTGAGGAAACTTATGAGGAATGCTTAAGAGCATTGGGATTTTGGGAATATTGAAAGAATTGGTGCCGTTTTAATCTCTTGTGTTCGTATATTTCGTTATGTTCTGAGTGTGTTAATTGATTCAATTTATGAAGAGCATTTGGCACGACTGCATAAATACTTTCATAGTTATGGATTGTTATGATTAAGTATTTCCATTCTACTTTTTAGTTATACTCAAATCAATCAAAAGATCAACAATTCAACTTTTTACCAACTCAACATTACCTCATATTTCTTAAAGTGAAAACTGCAGTGATGATGCCAATAAATATTGGCAGTAGGAATGAATGATTCTAGCATTGAAAAATTTCGAAATGAGTACTTCGGAATGGATATATTTTTCGATGTATTAAAAGAGAATGCAACACATTTGTAATTAATTAAAGATCCTAAAATTGTCAAGTGGTAAATAAAACCTCTCCTAAACTGAGTAGTGGGTTATGTTTTTTTCGCAAGTCAGAGAGAACAGAGTTCGCAGCACCAATTTGAAGATTGCTAAAGACACAATTGCACGATGCGAAATTATACAGTTGCTATTCCATTTCTGCGTGAAGATACAATGCAAGTATGCTTGTTTTTGAACGTAAGTCTTTAATTTATTGCTTTTGAGGAATAAAATGGAGTTAAAGAAATGTTTTTCCAAGGTATGTTGCTTGGATTGTGAATTTTGAATTTTTATTCAACGAGTTCTACTATTAACAATAAAATAACTTAAATAGACTTCGAGTATGCAAAGAAATAAAATGCAAAAGTGACATATTCTTCGGAATAAGTCAAAACGCTTCATATAGTTTCAAAATTTCTTTCAGAATTGAAAATACGTTATAGTGAATTCTCCAAAACGCGTATTTAACACCCGTCACAGATCAGTTTTTAACTTAAATGCATGTATTACATGACTTCTAAAATTATAAATTTTTAATACTATACTTTCAATGTAAACGTCTATGAAAAGGAGGACTTCAAGTGATAAACTATTATGAAAAGTATTGAATTTTTAAGACCGATCCTCTGCCAATGCGTCCAGAAGAAAGCTATGAAAAATCTAACTTGTGTAGTACATTTTCGAAAATCCCCATACATTTCTATGTTGTTCGAGAATGTTCCCAGTTGATAATCAAAAATTTACGAAAAGATTTTTCTAACCTTATAAGATTGACTAAGTGGTACTGCGAATAATTTGATCGTCATTTGTACCATCTCTTATTTGTTTGCAAGCCGAAGGTGTGCGGCCCACTAATATATAAAAACAAGGAGAGAATATTTTTCATAATATGAAAGAATTACTTTTTCGGCTTCAAAACTCTCTTTTCATTAATTCATAATTAGGAATTCTAAGTACCCCATTGGATATCCCCCATCCGCTGGGATTGAAAGTTTGCCGCACAATTTCTATACTACTTTGGGAGTACAAATTTAAGGAAACTATAACTTTCATACGTGAAACTTAATGAAACAGCTGATTGATCAAAACTTACAGATGAAACCTTCCGCTGTTAAGTTATTCCGCGTTATTATTTCCGAATCTTGAGAAGCTAGCAAACGATGGAAAGGTACCGGCTGGAAAGTATAAAAAACAATAAAATTTAACATTAAAAAGAAATTTCATATAATCCCCAGTATTTTTGTCAATATATCNCATGTTGCAAAATCCATAGAAAAATGTCAGGTTAATCTCCAAAATATCAACAACCCTCTCATTAACTCCCTCTGGAATTACGAGCCACGCAAACGCAGAAAAAAGAGACGGATTAAAGTGCCTAAATTAATCACATATAAATTTAAATTCATTCCCATTCAAAGTAAAAAACGAAGAAGGTAACGACTTGGGAAACTCGCTACCTATGTCACTCCTAGGATCTTGCTTTAACTCATCCTAGCTCTTACCTACCCAAATAAAGTACCAAAATCAAAATTCCTTCCACACCCAACCTAATTGAATAACTCCCTAAGTGCAGCCACGGTTCCGTCTACATGGCTGCTGAGTCTGTGGCCGAAACGTCTGTGGAATACACCAACTTAACCCGGCTTGGAACCCGAGAGGAATTTATTCATTAGAATACGAAGCCGCCGGAAATTACTCCAAACCAGACCGAGTGCGGGAGATCAAATTTTCGGATCCGTCGTCAGACAATGATGGAGATGGACATACGGAAAACATTGCGTGAAATTGTGGAGAGTTTGAAAAACCTGGCAAGTATGTCAAGTACTCCAAACGGGGATTAAATGCTATTCCTGCGGAAGAAAGGGGCATATTAGTAGAGATTGCCGCCAACGCTTTCGTTCCGCCGAAAGGAACAATCGAAGCCGTAGCCCGAGTCCGGCACACAAGACAGGTTCGGGATACGCCGAGTTGCCAGTGTAAGGGTGCGCATGCTGGCGAATAGGGTTCAAGCCCCTAGAATTCAAATCTCAGCCATCAAGAAGAGCAACGGAAGCCTTATTTTGCCAGGCTTCGTGAATGGGCGGCCTTGCGATTTTACCATCGATACGGGAGCGACCAGATCAGTGATGAGACCGGACATGACTTTTACCCGACCAGTGACCCGTTTATCGAGCAAAGCAATGTTGGAGACAGTTAGTGGAGAGCAATTAGCCATACGGGGGAAAACGGAAGAAGTAGTAGTTATTGAACCAACGAAGACCAAGAATGGACTACTAATTGCCTGGACGTTGGTAAAACTGAATAATATCGTGACCATTAAAGTGGCAAACTTGTTGAACAATAGGGCAATGTTGAAAAATGGCAAAGAATTGGGAGTTTGAAAACCTATTGTGCGAGTGACACGCTGCGATATCGAGTCTGACAGGGAGTGTAACAACTCGGAAGACATAAAAAAAACTTGTGGATAACTTTAAGAAGACATGGAACCATCTTCCTTCGAAGGAATTAGAAAAAGCGACAAAGTTTATTGGGGAAGCCGATCTTTTTGCCAATAACAGCCAAAGAACAAACACGAAGTCAAAAGCTTTTTGGGACTGTACAACAACTACCGACGATTCGTAAAGGACTTTGGAATAATTGCCAAGCCATTGCATGGCTTAACGGAAAAGAACGGACCGTTCATTTGGACAATCGAATGCAGCTAAGCATTCCAGGAATTAAAGCAACGGCTGATTACGGCACCAATTTTGGCTTATCCGGTGGATAACAGTCCTTTTGTGTTGGACACCGATGCTTCCCACCATGGAGTTGGTGCAGTTCTTTCCCAAATACAAAATAACGAAGAAGCGGTCTTCGCTTATCTCAGTAAGACTTTGGGAAAGGCAGACAGGAATTACTGCACAATGAGGAAGGACATTCTTGTGATTGTGAAGGCAGTGGACCATTTTCATACTTTCCTCTATGGAAGGAAGTTCCTCATTCGGACGGACCATTCTGCCCTACAGTGGCTGCTGAGGTTTAAGAACCTGGAAGGACAATTAGCTCACTGGTCGGAGAAGTTGCAAACTTACGAGTTTGAAATCCAATATCGCAGAGGTATAGGCCACAACAATGCTGATGCCCTGTCGAGAAGACCCTGCGCAGAAAAGTCATGCAAATATTGTAATAGGCAAGAAGCAAATGAATACACTGCGAATAGGGAAGTGTTCAACAGAATAACAATTAAGACATTTACGGGAACCAATTCAGAGGTTACCAAGGACACTGTGGCTCAGAAACAGCTAGACGACCCAGACTTAGGAATTGTCAGACAATGGTTAGACAACGGACATCGACCAAGCTGGCAGGAAATCTCGAGATATGGACCAACTCTGACAGCCTACTGGTTGCAGTGGGACTCCTTGAGCTTGTGTGAAGACGTGATCATCCGGAAGTGGGAAAGCGTAGATGCAAAAACTGTCACCAATCAGACCATCATCCTTCGGGATCTAGTGGATGCCGTGCTAACAGAGCTTCACGACAGTCGAACTGGAGGTAATATTGGTGTCAACAGGACATTGGCACGAGTAAGAGACTGATTCTATTGGATAAACTGCCGTGAAAATGTAGAGCAGTGGTACAAACGATGTGATGGGTGTGCATCAAAGATGGGTCCAAGGACTAAATCACGTGGAAAAATGATGCAATATATTTTGGGAGCACCATGGGAACGCGTAGCGGTTGATATTTCGAGTCCATTTCCAATGACGGACTCCGGAAACAGATACCTTATGGTGGCAATGGACTACTACTTTAAGTGGCCGGAGATCTTCCCACTTCCGAGTCAAGAGGCAGCTGTAGTAGGTGAAGCTTTGCTGGAGCATGTAATATGCCGCCATGGAGTGCCCTTGGAAGTACACAGTTCTCTAGGACGAAAGTTTGAATCAGAACTATGGAATCACTTGATGTATAAATTGGGAGTCAAGAAGAAAAGGACTACACCTCTACATCCTCAGTCGGATAGCATGGTGGAAAGACGCAACCGCACGGTGAATCAGTACATGTCCATGTTAATAGACCGGGACCAACGAAATTGGGACAGTTTGATACCACTTTTCTTGTTGGCATATAGAAGTTCCCAACATGAAGCTACAGGTTACACTCCTAACATGCTATTGACCGGGAGAGAAATGAGACTCCCCGTTGACTTGATTTTCGGCGTACCAACAACTGAAGAAGAGGACCGACAAGTTGTACTTCCGGAATGTCAGTCAGCTAGTAGACCGCTTAAGAGTCACCCACAATTTTGCTAGAGATAAGCTGAAAATGTGCAGTGACAGGACGAATAAGAGACTTGACCAGAAACCAACGGTTAGCCCCTATAAGGAAGGCGACTTGGTGTGGTTGTATCAACCCCAGAGAAGAAGGGGACTAAGTCCAAAGTGGCAGAGACCTTGGGATGGGCCATACAGAATTATGAAGCGGATNAAGCGGATCTAAGACAACCTAACTAAATAGAAAAATTAAGAATACAATATTAACGGAACTAAATCGCTTTCGATCGTCACTCGCTCGATAATTTCCTAGAGCACCTCAACAATATCCACCCTAACATCATGAGTTTAGCATGGAGTTAGAAAAGGCCTTCCGTTTTTGGACGATCTGTAGTTCGAGTGTCTTCCATTCCTCGGACATTTGCATCTCTGTGATCCTCGTCCGAGGCAGTCTCGAAGCAACTTTTAATGTGCTTCACAGGAACAGATTCTTAAGCCGCTGAACTCGGTCCTACCGCAATGGTTTCTCGTGTTATTTGGTGAAATTTCTTCATAGTGACAAAGAAATAAAACCTAACTTTGTAAATTCCAAATGAGAGATTTATTTACTACCCGGGTGTCATTGCGGTACAACATCTTCAGGTGAGGTGATAGGAGTGTTATTTTCCACTGCGCATATATTACAGCTCGCACCAAGCGAATATGGTATTTTTAGGAGGGAAATAATTAGGTAAGTGTGGTAATCTAGGGACTGAAGACCGCTTGTTTTTATTTGCTGGAAAGAAGCAAACTTTCTAGATCTTAAGCTTTCCTGGTGGACGCTGTGTAAAAAGGATTCTCTGGTTTCCAGCCAGGTGAGATCTGGTGACTTTGAGGTTAAGGCACTCAGTTCTGCACCTTAGCGGCCGAAAGTCTTTCACCGATATGTGGACCACATGTGGCTTGGCCCTCAAAAGGGTTGTTCGCGGATCGACAAGCGTCGATGACGAGGAGGAGAAGGAAACAAAACCAGTAGCCACGGCGTGCATTCCATAGGTATGCACTGTTCCCGGGAAGATCTGTAGAATCTTACAGAAGCACAATATTCGAACAGTACACAAACCCATCCGGAAACTTAAGGAATGCCTGATGCAGGTCAAGGAGGATCTGGAATGGGGGAATATGCCAAATTCCCTGCGAATGTGGGACCTGCTATATTGGACAAACTGCACACTCAAATACCATCCGAATCAAAGAACACTCCCGATTCATCCGTTTAGGCCAGCTTGAAAAATCAGCAGTGGCTGAACACTGATTGCAATAAAAACATAAAATCAACTTTGAAGGCACCAAACGTCTTGGTCACTCAAAGAGATATTCGGATTGGATTACAAAGGAAGCTATCGAAATTCGTCTCGCGAGTAACAATTTCAACAGGGATGAGTGTTAATCGCTTAGCAGAGCGTGGAACAGCATAATCAAGGAGAAGCTGATTGGCCAAAAACCGACCAATCAGAGAGAAGGCCCGGGCTGAGAGTAGGTATATGTACCGGCAAATTCCAACTTCCAATTCCAGCTCCTGGATTCCTGAGATACAGTCGCAGAGGCAAGGAGATCAATTCAGACGAAGCAGTGACCGCATCCCGCTCTACCGTGGTGCACGTTTCGCCCTAAAGCTGAGAAAATACCACCACAACTCAGTAATTGGCCACCCGACCAAGCTTTGGCCCTGAAAAGGGCCACCTGTGAAAAGACAACTTTGGCCCTACAAAGGGCCGTTTTTTTTTCGGAAGTGCTATTTTTTAATGTGAAAGTGGTTCCAGATATCAGGACACACCACCACCTACCTGATAACNAATAGATTCAAGAACTCATTTTTTTCCGCGAACGATACGAGAAAATAATCGATTAAGGAAATAGAGTCATGGTACATGCACCCCCTGCCACACGCCGAAAGGCGGTTTGCAGAGTCCTCACATAGACATAGACAAGCATGCGAGAGGGTAGCCTTTTGCGTGTATGAGATACAAAGACACGTGATACTTGTTTAAATTTTATCGTGTCCATGTTACTATAAAGCAGTTTCCATTTTCCTTAGATTTGGGGCGGAAGTATTCCTAGGGAATACAGTGCTTACTGTGGCTCTGAAGTCTCCTATAGACAAATTCTGGCTACGTCTTTTACGAGGGTATATAGGAGATTGAACGGAGGAAAACGTATTTCCCCGCTTTTCAGTCGTACTATAAGAAGTAATGCCGCGGAATAGGAGAAAAGGGGAAGCGTCGAGGAGTAAATCGATCGTAAATTGAAAAAGAAATACACCCTATTGGATCTTCTTTTCTCATATACGTATGTAGAAACGGTGGGTGAACATTTACGAGGACGGAATGGGTTGGTGATCGTAAATGGTTCTGGGCAATGGGTGGAAAGGAAATATGCAGAGGACTGGATCATATATGTTTCATAGTACTTTCAAGCTTACGTCAAACGGAAAAACCAATACGATCTTGCCTTTCCTTCTTTCCCACTTTCTTTTCCTCCGTTTGCATACTTCTTTTTGCCATTTATCCTATAACAAATCTTACGCCCCTGAATATCATCCTATTTGGCTGTTTATTAGACCTACGAATACCTCAATGGCAAATATAAAAAAGCTCATTCTCTCACTTTCCACCGCCTTTCCTTATACATCACGAGAGCCTACTTAATAGAAATTTAACCTTTAAACTACAAGCACGCTTATCATCCTCTCTTAATACCCTCAAATAAAAGGAAAATCCTCCCTCCGCTAATAGGCTCTTAAATCACGCAAATCTCAATTCGATGCTTTTCATTGGTAAAACGCCAATACACATTTATCGGTTATAAATATAATTAAAATGAATTTCGAAGACATAAACATACACGTGATGAAAATGTATGTTTTATGTAAGCGCATATTCCTACATCTTTATCCCTTAATTTTTTCAAGTTATTTTGAATTAATCAGCATACAATCCAGAGTTTCCTGAGGTACCACCGAGTATCGCTTTGCTTAACCGCCGTGTTAGAATAAAAATTCCCATAAATAAGTAAATCTCTTAAAAAATCAACGACAAATTGTATCATGAAACCTTTTTTCAAACACTTTGTTTGTAAGTAGAAATGGTATACCATTGGTATACCATGGTTGTAATACCCAAATAATAACGAAATAATAGCCTTTAAAGAAAAAGTTACACACTTCCTTCAGTCGTAGAATTTTTATTCTAATTGTTTCTTTGACGCTTCCTTCGACATTAAACGACAATTTCTGAAAATATTTAATCGGATTAAAGATAAAGGATTAATATAAAGGTAGTATGAAACATTTTGCCCAGATCAGAGATTCAAATCATTTAAAGTTATATAATTGTACAACACCTCGTTCTCCAATAAAGGAAAACATCCACTGTTACCCATACTCTACATAATCTATAGGGGTAAGTATGTAAGGCTGTCAAGCACAAATTCCTGCCTTAGTTACGACAACAATGCTCGACCATAGCAACGCTTTTAGTTAACTTCGCAATTCGGCGGAGAAAAGGAGAGTTGTGCTAAGTCTAGTTTAAACATTATTCAAATCATGCTTAAGATTTTGTTCATCCATCTTCCTCTTTACGGATTCCTAACTATATTAAGATTCTTTCTTGCGTTTAGAGCGGTGGCATTCATCACTCTCATAATAGACATCATGTTCAATCTAGTGACATGGTAAGTGACAGAAATTCTCAGGGCAACGAATAACTGTGACTCCAACTGAACCGATGTCGAAATAGCATTCGATCACCGAAATAAATTAGTTTAATACACACATGCATGTAATTTATTCTGTCGCTTAGGATGGGATCTGGTACGGAGGCAGTTCCAACTATCACCATCACCAGGAAGACAAGGA
The DNA here is from genome assembly GCA_000376725.2 of Ladona fulva. Classification (NCBI taxonomy): domain Eukaryota; kingdom Metazoa; phylum Arthropoda; class Insecta; order Odonata; family Libellulidae; genus Ladona; species Ladona fulva. Next base: position 285,588 of record KZ309072.1, read on the forward strand.
GCGGCAGAGTTTACGGATCTTACGAGGTAAATTTCCCAACTAGAAAAATCTACATAACTGAGTACGTATTTGCATCAATTGCATTTTGAAATGGGCGAAAATAGCTTTTGGATCGACGTTCCATTTATATTTCACGCCATATTTGAATAGTCTTTCGATCAAACCTTAACTACTATGTAATCTACCTTCTGTATGATACCAGGAGTTGTCTCGCGCAATCTGTAGTGTAACATACGAAAGCATTCATGATTGGTATTGTAGAGAAATGTCGTCTCCCTTTAGCAATTAGCCACACCAGGGTGCAGCAGAGAGGGCAGGGTCCTTCTGCAAGGCTGTAGTGCATATTCCATTGGAAGTAGCATGCGCAAGAAAAACAGGATGAAGAGGAACGTCGAGCTCAAGAAAAAAAAGAAGAGAAGGAACGTTTTGAGCAGCTCGTACAAATGATGACAGTCTCTCAAGGTTCTATGATGCAAAAAACAGGCAGTGTGGAAGAACAGGCAAAAACTACACAACAGGAGGCAAAAGAGTTGGCGCAACACACTGACAACATGGAAGAACGTATCGAAGCAGGTAACCTCGTAACATCTCTACAGTTTCGACTTCCACAAGGACCATCAAACCGCCAACCTTAGAAGGAGAAACTTCATGGAATCTGCATAAACGACAATTTGAAGTAGCCTCTTCTAGTAACGACTGGACAGAACAAGAAAAACTCCCAAATTTGATAATGGTTCTGCGAGAAAAGGCTTTGGGCGTCTTGCAAAACATTTCCGAAATAAACCAAAACAATTATTCGTCTGTAGTGGCTGCCATAGAGCTTCGTTTTGGGCAGAGCCATCCCGTTCAAGTGTACAAATCCTAGCTGAAATGTAGGGCTAAGCTGCCGACAGAAACGCTACAGGAATATGGAGCTCAATATGGAAACTCAAGACTGTGCCCTTCGTTAAGCGCATGTTCCGCAATTGCCGATTTAGAGGGCTGCTGCAGTTAGTGCTTACAGTAGGATCAGCAGAATTCTAGGCCGGCACAACATTAGAACTATTCACAAACCAGTACAAAAGATTGGGGCCACAATATCCAAACCCAAAGATAACCTGGGACTACGGACCTCAGGCGTATATGGTGTAGGATGCGAGTGCGGCCTAACTTACATTGGAGAGACTGCCCGAACAATTGAGACTTGACTGAAGGAGCATTCACGCTGCATTCGTCTGCAGCAGCCCTCTAAATCGGCAATTGCGGAACATGCGCTTAACGAAGGGCACAATATTGAGTTAGAAAAAACAAAGGTTTTATGCAGAGGAACGGGCTATTGGGACCACATTGCATATGTTTCGCCCTAAAGCTGAGAAAATAGCACCACAACTCAGTAATTGGCCACCCGACCAAGCTTTGGCCCTGAAAAGGGCCATTTGTGAAAAGACATCTTTGGCCCTACAAAGGGCCGTTTTTCGGAAGTGTTATTTTTTAATGTGAAAGTGGTTCCAGATATCAGGACACACCACCACCTACCTGATAACCACAAGCAGTACCAACATTAGTCAGGATGGACTCCCCCAACGTAGCAGAGGAAATGGAGGAGGATCCCACCTCAGCAGAAGTCAACAACTCCACTGAGTTGTCCCAGATCTTGGACACTGTTATTACAGCAATGAGCGTACTCCAACACATCCAAGCCAAGGTTGGTGACGAGGCATGGACAGTTATATACCAGGACTACCTCGCAGCCCTGGACCCGAAACCAGATCAACAGAAGACATCTGCAACAGTAAGTAGCATGGGTGGCAACCCTTCCCACTTCCCTGTGAAACGCCTTAATGTAGATAGCGAATTTGTGGCTGTACCCTCCCGCAAAAAGTGCACTCGTACCCCTATTTCAAATGTTCCTCAACCTTTACCTACTTCAAATTCCTTTGCTCCTCTCACAAACTTACCAACATCCAATCCTACCACCTCTTCCAATCACCTTCCTAAATTAAATCCTGCTCCAAAACCCACATCAGTGAAAATCCCGTCCATTAAAGTTAAGATGTTTAGCGAGTGGCAAAAAGTGGTAGGGCGACTCAAGAAAATTACCAACTTCTCACCGGTTTGTACTTTAGTGGCTCAAGATACTATCCTAATTAAGTGTTCATCTGTTTCTGACTATAAAATATGTACTGAATTTCTTCGCGATGCTAAAATTGAATTTTTCACATACCAGATTCCGGCTGATAAGAATTTAGAATTTGTAATCCGTCATCTTCCCACCAATTCCAACCCTGATGCCATTAAAACCGAATTATTAGAGCATGGATTCGATGTAATCAGTATTATCCCTATGTTCACTACCAAACCAACTGCTGATGACCTAGCAAAAGGTAACAACTACGGCGAGCGTAGGCAGGTGCCATTATTTAAAGCTACTGTAGGACCCACCACTGACCCTGAGGCTTTTCTAAAAATTACTGAACTTACTGGCATGACTGTAGAAATTAAACGATTTTCCCCTCCACTTGCTCCCACCCAATGTCTTAAATGCCTTGCTTTTGGACATACGAAAAATTTTTGCAATTTGTCCCCAAATTGTTCAAGATGTGGCGGGAATCATTATTACAAGGAATGTCCTAATCCTATTCTGGAAACTAAAAAATGTGTCAACTGCCAAGGACCTCATTCTGCTAATTACAAAGGTTGTCCTGTGTTCAAAGAACTTCGACGCAAAATTGTTGTTAAAACCAACACCTTGCAAAACCCACCCACCTCTGCTCCTAATGTTTCCTCATCTACCTCTTTCCCAACCCTCCCAACACCAACCACCTCCTATGCTTCAGCGCTTCAAAATAATTCTCGTCCAAATCCACCCACCACCAATTCTTCCCCTCCAACCAATCCAAACCCTACTTCTGACCATTCTCAAAGCAATAATAATAATAACTTCTTTCAAAAACTGTTATTAGCATTCAATAAAGTAATTTCCGCCCCAACTCTCAAAGACAAAATTACCACTTTCTTCTTAGAAGCAATTGACCTACTTAATGGATTATTTAATTAACTTGTGCTCATGGAACTGCAACAGCATCAAACCTAAACTTACTGAATTTCTTCAATTTTGTACTGACTCTAATATTCACATTGCTTGCATTCAGGAAACTAGGTTACTTCCCTCTCACAAATTATTTTCCCCGCAACATAACATAGTTAGGCTTGACAAAGGCAATTCATCAAATGGTCTGGCAATTTTCATTCAAAAATCAATCTCTTACTCTGTACTTCCCATACCTAAACTGAAGGGACTCGACGCTCTTGGAATCGAAATCATCCTTAATAATAAACCTGTTAATATTTCCTTCAGTCTACACGCCGGGAAAGAACCACTTCTTACTACAACATCTATGTCAAAAACAACAGTTTAAAACCTAAAGAATTATCTTTCTTCAAGACTCCTCATTATTCTATTTATATCGGTGACTGGAACAGTAAACATGAAGTGTGGGGCTCCAATAAATGAAATCGAAATGGCATCCAACTCGAAAAATTTCTCCAATCCTCCACATTAACGATTCACTCCCCATTCTCCCCTACTTTTTCCAACAGCAGATCCACATACCTTCTTGACTTCATAATCACCAATGATTTCTTCGACATCACCCCTCCCTTGGTCTTCCNTAAAGTATTAAATAATTTACAAATATGAATTAATGAAATTGTATTAATATAGTGTATATTTGTTAATAGCGACGTAGATGATTCTGAGTGTTGAGGTGAAAGAAAACGGATTAGAAGACTGATGGGTTTCTTGAAATTACTCAGTTAATATTAGAAAGTATCTGTGCGCTGGTAAGTTAAGGACGTTATCAACAACATATTTTACACTTGGTGGTACATTAGATAAGTTTGATTCGTCGTCAACCTTGCTGTTGGTGGAAATTTACTGAATAATAACGTTAACATATTTTAGGTATTTTTTGTATTTGAGGTATTGATCCACAGTTGATCAATAGCCAGGGAATCCGGTTCTACTCATACCGAACTGAAGAGGTAAAGTGTTAGAGCTGATACATAAGGCAACATGTTAAGGTTGGCAATATGTTAAATGTTATTAACTTGTTTACTATGTTTGTGTAAGCGTCATGCTAGGTGGTGTTTTGGAGGGAAATAAACGTGTTCGCTGAGAATCTTCAACCTGTGTAGACGTTGTTTTTTCCTGCTCTTCAAATTAACCTGCGTTAAGCAATTACTAAGAGAGCATTTTCGACTTAGTAATAGCGTTTTAATAGGTTATGGGCCCAGGAAACGCTGCTTGCGCGAGATTTTGAAGAGTTACCGAAGAAGGTACAATATTACGAAGGTTTTTCATTGTGCGGGATCCAGCGATACCGTGGGAGACAAGATGGCGTCCGGAGGGTATGGTGACCACGAAGACAGAACGTTCTCCATACCGAAGTTAACGAGGAGGAACTATACGGGGTGGATGGTCCGTATTAAATCCGAGATGCTTCTCAGGGAGTGTTGGGAAGCAATCACTGGATATAAGGATGCTCCAAATGTTAACTTGAGTCAGGCCGAGGTATGAAAGCGCGCCAAAAGCAACTTATTAGCTCTATCACTAATTTTGCGCTCGGTGAGTGATGAGTTGATAGACGATATCGTTGATTGTGAGGAGGCTAGTGTTGCGTGGGGGATTTTAGATAAATCGTGCAACGAAAACTCTGAATTTGGGGCGATGATGAAGCTACGGGAGCTCGGAGGGATAGTGAAGGGAGAGTCCACCATCACGGAATATTGTAATAATATTACAAGCCTCAATCGATTGTTGGCGAAAAATAAATTGGGGCTGACCGATAGACAGTTAGCGGCATTTTGTCTAACGGGACTCCCGGCGGAGTACGAAATAACGGTGAAGACTCTTAGGGCGAGGGCCGAGGACGGATTGACGATGGCGGTGTGTGTTCTTCCAACAGGACCTGTGAAGCAGGTCCTGTTGGAAGAAGAGGAGACCTTGAAGACCGACGAGCCCCTGCACCAGGCCTTAAGAATCACCAAAAACGTTTTCTAGCCGGGACAACCGAGGTAGAAGACCGGAATATCGGGGAGGCCACACCGAGGAACCATCGAGCGCGAGGCCAAGTACGAGCGAGGCGAAGTCAAAGAAAGAGAAGCGCAAGTTTTGGTGTTACGCGTGTGGAGGTGAAGGTCACATTGCCGCGCGATGCCCGAAACGAGAGGAAGTGCCGCAGATGGATGGCCAGAATGCCGTGGCTACTGTGGTGACGAGAGAACCCATCGCATTATCTGCGAAGAAGTGCACACCGAGCGATGGAGGTGTGTGGTTGTTGGACTGCGCCGCATCAGACCACATGACCTACCGGCGGGACCTATTACGTGACTTCTCGGAGGCCAGCGGAGAGGTCGCCGTGGGAGATGGTGCACCTCTGAAGATAATCGGTAAGGGGAAAGTGATAATACGATTATCAGACGAGTGCGGAGGGAAGGACGTGGAGCTAAGTGAGGTGTTGCTCGTTCCGGAGCTGCAGGATAACCTTCTATCCCTGGGGCAAATTGAGGAAAAGGGCCTAAAAATAATAACTTATCAGAGGATTTCTAAGGCCTACAAGGACGAGAAATTAATCTTCCAGGCTCATAGAGTGGGGAGAATGTATTATATGACCACCTTAGGAGGAGTCACGGTATGGAGGAATCCATGGGCAAAGGAAAGAGGGGAGAGATAGAAGATTGTCTGCCATGTATCCAGGGAAAGATGAGGAGAGGACCTTTTCCTGTTGGAGTTAGGGAAAAGGCAACTGAAGTTCTCCTCCGGATCCACTCAGATATAATGGGCCCATNCATCCCATTACCAAACAATCTCAGGCAACTAATGACCCATCGCAACCGTCTTCGAAGGCTACTTATCCACAGGAAAGATCAAGCAACCAAACAATCTCTTCGCAATCTACAAAAAATCATAAAATCCGAAATCCGTCGCTTAACAGACCAAAATTGGACTTCCTTCACTAACTCCCTTTCTTTCGAAGATAATAGCTTGTGGAAAGTAGCCAAGAAACTATCTAGGCCCAACAACTTCAACCAACCTATTCTAATAAACGATGAATTAAACTTTGATCCATGTCTAAAAGCTGAATTTGCTGCAACAGAAATCTCTAAATCCATGTCAAACAATCTCTCTAACCCCTCTACTGACCCTACTTCAGAAATTACCTATGAATGGATCAACCAATTCCAACCCAACGACTTCCCTCCATTCACAACTAAACTTGAAATTCTCACAATCTTGCAGTCTCTAAACACCAAAAAATCTCCTGGACCTGACCAATTCTCCAATAAAATACTCAAGTTGCTCTCCAAATCTCCTACCTTCTTAACCATTCTAGTCAACCTTTTCAACTCATGCATCAAAAATTGTTATTTTCCTTCCACCTGGAAATTAGGCACCGTTGTTCTCATCCCGAAACCCGGCAAAGATGCAACACTAATAACCAACTACAGACCGATCACCCTTCTATCCTCATTATCCAAAGTCTTCGAAAAAATTATCTTAACCAGACTAGAAAACCACATCAATTCAAATAATATCATCTTGCCTGAACAAATTGGTTTCGCCCACATCTATCTACATCTCATCAAATTATTCGCTTGCTGGAAACCATCACAAAGCAGTACCTAAATAAAAATAGTATCACACAAACAGTCTTTTTTGACATAGAGAAGGCTTTTGACAAAATTTGGCACCAGGGTTTAATCTTCAAACTGCTACAATTAGACTTTCACCCAGCCCTCTGCAAACTTATTCAAAATTTTCTCCACAATAGGAAAATCCAAATCAGAATGCGTAACTACATCTCTTCCATCAAAAGCATATCTGCAGGAGTACCACAAGGAAGTGTCCTTAGTCCCACCCTCTTCAATCTCTTTATCAACGATTTACCCTCCGATCCTAAGATACAAAGATTCCTCTACGCCGACGATCTTACAATAGCCTC
>KZ309072.1:293329-320598 GCA_000376725.2 Ladona fulva
CAGCCTTGTGCAAGTCCTATCCCCAGCCCATAGTGACGTATGTGACCTAATCCTTTCTGGGCAGCCGCCTAGGTGGCAGTGACGGCGCTCTCCTTGTTCAGCCTTCCCTGCTCTACGTATTTTCGCTATATTTATTTAATACGGAAAAACTAATGAAAACTCATCCACAACGTATTCTTATCAAATAGTATGCTAATGAAAAAGGAGAAGACTCTCAGAAGAGAAAATAAGTAAATGAAAAAGACAGAATTGGCTTAAATCGTAATGAAAATGCGGAGTTCCGATGAGTTCGCTTGAATGCGGTATAAGATAGAAGGAAATGATAATAATAAATTAAACAGGAATTTATGCTAATTGACATTGCAGTAAACTTCAACTCTAATCTTCAAAGAAATTTTTCAAGTAAAATTACGAAATATACCGATTTAGCAACAAAATTAAAAAAACAGTGGAAATTAAAAAGTGTAACTATAGTTCCAATAGTCATATCCACAACAGGGGTAATACCAAGAACATTGGCAGCCAGTATAGAGAAGCTAAAGGTTGAAATTAACCTACATATCATTCAAAAATCAGTACTCCTGGATACCTGTCATTTAATCATAACATTTTTAAACGGAGACTAATTATCTTTGTTAATGTATGGAACTTGACATCAGTCCGTTCCCATGACACCGTCACTTTGTGGCGAGAAAAAATCTACATCTACATAAGTACCCTGCAAGCCGCCTTCCGGCGTGTGGCAGGGGGTGTAAACACCAAGAGTAGATTTACTTCTTTAATTTATTATTATCGCGTATCGGCCGAAGTNCGAGTGAAGTCTCTACGGTGGCGGCTGTTATTTCGATGGCAGGTGCGGCATCCGTCTGCAGTATTTTGATGTCTGATCGTAGATGATTGGCGACCAGAATTGCGGTGCCTCCTCCTCGTCGATTTCCTATCGCCGCTACTTGAGTCCGGTCGGTACGATGTATGGTGAAGCCTTCTGCAGACCAGTGTTGAAATGGCAGTAGGTGCGTCTCTTGGATGAGTGCAATGTCGATTTTTTGTCTTCTTAGGAGATTGAGTAGTTCAGGAGTCTTCTTCTGGATGCCTCCTCCGGCATTCCACGAGATGATCGACAGGCCCTTGCGCAGTTTAATGTCTGCGAATGGACTGTATTGATGAGATGATGGTCGTTGCTAGCTGTTGGAATTGGGCCATGGTTTGCTGCATTTGGCGCATCATCTCCATCATCATGCTGATCAGAGGGGCGGTGGCGTCTTCGGAGAAGTGGTCGGTAGCAGTGGGTGGCCTTTGTCGCGATCGAGAGCGAGAGCGGAGAGGAATTTTGAGTTCCACTGCAGTTTCCTGTGTGAGCGGCTCCGGGGTTGGTAACTCTGGAAAGTCTTCCGGTGCTGTTGTATGTTTCCTTGGACGAGTAGTGGGAAGGTCGACCGCCAATCGCGTCTTTGGGGCCGAGGTTCTTGCTGCTACTTGCGGCGGGATGAATTTAAGCGCTTGCCCTCCCCATGCTTGTTTGGATGGTGGTGGGGCGGGCTGGAAGGTGCGTGGGGCGGCTGGTGCTGCGTTGGAAGCTGCAATGGAAGTCAGTCTCTCCTTCTCCGCTTTCCAGGAGGGGCAGGAGCGGGATTTGGCGGCATGGGGCCCACCGCAGTTGCAGCATAGTGCTTCATCCTCTTTTGTTTTCTTACAGTCCGCCAGCATATGCGGCCCAGCGCAGCGAAGACAGCAGGGGACGGCAAAGCAATTTGCAGAAGAATGCCCAAAGCGATTACATCGGAAACACATTTGCGGCTCGCTGTAGTGATATGGTCTCACTGAAATTTTACAGTTGAAGAGGGATGTTAGCCTGCAGATAGTTCCTGGGCGCCATTCAGGGGTTGATGGTGCTGAAAATACGAACAGTGGGATGGGCTTCCTGTCCTTGCTTCTTAGCTGGTGTACCTTCCGAACCGCAATGCCTAGGGCGTCGAGATCCTCAAATATCTCATCAGGGTTGGTTGCTGATGACAATCCTTTTATAATGTAGGTGAAGAGCTTATCTTTCTTTTCCACCCAGGTCGTGTAGGGGATCTCTTGTTTCTGCAAGAAGGTCTTGAGGGCAGTAAAGTGCTCGGGTGCTCTGGTTGTGATTCGACAGTTGTCCCCCTGTGACTCTTTCCCAGAGGGCCCAAGGCGATGGATGGCGAAATCATTGCTGCCAAGCGCGGTCTTGATCTCCTTGGCGAGTTCTCGCACATTTAAGATGCCATATACTTGAACTGGTGGTTGGCGAGGGTGTTGTTTCCCTTGCTGGTCAGCAGGGATGGATGAGGCGTCTTGTGCTACTACTTGGGAGCTGCTCTCTGCAGCTGGGGCGATAGGTGTGAATCGGTTCGATGTTTTGATGGAGCTGGCTTCGGCCTGCATCTTCTCTGCTGTGGTATAGCTGATGTACGCCTTCTTTTTTGATTTCGCCAACTGAAAGCCAGCGTTGTCGTAGGCTTCCGCGTCCATCGCGTCAGTGGCTGATCTTTTAGTTCGTGGGTCTCGAGGAGAAGCACCAAATATGATGGGTGATGAAGAGGAATCCATGCTGGTGGATGCAGAGGTAGTCGATGCATCTTGCTCCCTAGGCTTGAATAGGATGCGCTGAATGGGATCCGGTAGCTCAGCTGGTGATGAAACCGTAATAGGATTCGAAACCGTAATAGGATTCATGATCGTAAAGATAGCAGGGGCCCTAGAAAGGGCCTTTTCGCGTGCGTCTTGAAGAGACGACGTCTCAAGGAGACGGTTGATACGAAACAGGTGTCTGTTAAAGACGAGGTAGCAGGTTTAGCTTTAAGAAAAGCTGTTGTTAACCGAGTGTAGGTAGATGGTGCGCAGCAGAGTGCAAACACGTTTTCTCACCGACACTGCAGGTGATAATAAGCGACCGGCAATTGCAAATCTAACACGAGCACCATTTAGGACTAACCAGCAGGAATTCAAATCAGAACTACAAGCTCGATTCCACCTCTTTCCCACTCCATTACAGAGCCACATTTACTCCAAACACAGGGCCTCCGCTTCCAACTGCACCACCGGCCGTTGAGGAAGACCCTCCGAAAGCACCAGCACCCGAAGTGCAGCCAGAGGAAGTTGAACTTCCCCTCTGACGCCTCTGTCTCCAGAAGTCGCTGGGCCCCGATGGCATTGAAAATGAAACACTCCGCCGACTACCATCAATAGCAGTCCTATGGATCACAGCAATAATCAACGGGATTATATGCAGCGGTTACTTCCTAAACCAATGGAAAAAGGCAAAAATTGTCCAGGTTCCAAAAGCCGGGAAATCTCCAACATCACCAGAGAACTACCGCCCGATCTCTCTCCTCGATGGCCTCGGAAAACTGGTAGAGAGGGTCCTTCTGAAGTACTTCACACAGACAATCCAGGACAAAGAATTACTTCCACCAGAGCAATTCGGCTTCAGGAAGGAGCACGCTACCTCACACCAAATTGCAAGTATATTGCAACTCATAACGAAGGAGTTCAACACAAAATGCCACGTCGCAGCAGCGTTCTTCGACATTTCGAAAGCATTTGACCGCATGTGGCACGAAGGACTGCTCCACAAGCTCCGAACTTGGAACTTCCCTTCTTGGCAGCTGAGAATTATAACATCATACCTCAACAACCGCTGTTTCTTCGTGGAATTTGGAGGAACCTCATCTGAACTGCAGCCGATTCCCACCGGAATCCCCCAAGGAAGCATCTGGGGCCCGATGCTCTTTAACTTATTCTGCGTAGATTCTCCAAGAGATCTTGGGATCAATGTAATATCCGCATACTACGCTGACGACGCGGCACTACTTGCCAGATCGAAACATCGACGCCTCGCAGCCTCATACCTCCAAATCGCCATCTACCGGTTGGAAAAATGGTATGAGAAGTGGCGACTCCAAGTAAATGCCTCCAAGACGCAAACGATTATCTTCTCCCTCGGAAGAACATCAAAGACCCCAGATCCTGTACTTGTCGGTACTCAAGAACTCCACTGGAAGAGAACAGTAACATACTTAGGTGTCATCCTCAACAGAAGACTCAACCTCTGCTCTCACGCGAACTATCTTGCAGCAAAGGATCAGAGACAAAGGAGAATTCTCCGCCCGATCCTGAGTTCATCTTCCACCATGATGAAGACGAAGATGCTTCTCTACGAAGCCACTATTCGAAGCGCAATGACGTACGCCTTCCCTGGTTAGAGTGGCATTATGTCTGCCAAAGGACTCGGCACACTTCTTCGCTCTGAAAACACCGCTTTCTCAATGGCGCTTCACCTAGGAGTAAGGATTCACAGGGATGCTGTGCATTCCCTATGCAGCATCCCTAGCATACTCGAAGTCTTCCGAAAACGGGCGGAATCCTTCTTCGAGAAACTAAAGGCGAAAGACGCTGACATCCTGCGAAAAATCGGCGAAGACCAACCGATGCCGTGGGACTTTTTTCGGCGCCCCGTGGCATCAATCGGCAGAGATGACACCCTTCCGCCCGGAAGGAAAACCAGCACATACCATCTTCTTCCCTAAAATTATCAACGGAGCATCCAGTTTTGTAAAGAAACTCCAAAACTAGAAGTTCATCCACACCATGACATCTGGCCCTGAAAAGGGCCTTTTACCGTCGGCAAAGGGGCGCACTCGCCAGAGACCAAATATGATCGGAACCAAACATGCTGATTGAGATCTAAGTTGATGAAACAGCAACCAGAGGATCAACCAACATGATAATTAATTAATAAACTACATTAAGGGTAGCGTAGAAGACTGCTCTTCAATTAATCCAAGCCTTTGTTCTTCCTATACTAAGCTATGCTAGTACAATAATTTGCAATACTACAAAGCATAATTTAAGTAAACTAAACAAGTGTTACAATAGATGCATCAGATCTGCTACAACAACCAGTAAACTAATTCCATTACAAGAAATCTTCCATTACCATAGAATAAATTCAAGAATTGCACCCCCTGCCACACGCCGAAAGGCGGCTTGCAGGGTACTAATGTAGATGTAGATGTAGAATAAATAATTTTCCCGACCATGTCCTAAAAATAGCAGATAAATTCAAGAAAAACCTCAAGGTAATTACAAATCCAATGGTTCATAACCTACGGAAGTATAAGGTATCAAAAAAAAAGAGCTACATCAAAGAACCAAAGCTAATAATTAAAGTCCTCCAAAATTTCAAAAAGAAACGTAAGAAACCCTAACCTCCTAAGCTCTTCATAATTTATCTTTAAATCTGTAATTTACATCGCGAATTCCACAACTAACATATATTTATAGTGTAGCTCCTAAATGGTGCATGCCTCGTAACTACTACTTGGACACAAATTAATTTTAATTTAGGAGACGAGGGTGTGTCCACACACGCAGTTTATAAAGAGGATCGCTTTTTTGAGAGCATCACTTCCCACTGGAACTTGAAGTCGAGCAAAACCCCCACCAGAGGTATAGGTGGCTCGGCTTCCATTCCAGAATGTCTTTTTAAAGGCACCCGCTAAATCGCAAATCGGTTCTTTGCAGAACCACTCTCTCTCTCTCTCGCTGCTCTAAGTCCGTTCAATACCCCCACCAGTGGTATAGGTGGTTCGGACTTAGAGTTAGTCATAGGGCATTTCCTTCTTTCACCTTCTTCTGTGGGAGTTCTGTCCTACCCACTTGCTCTTTCTGTCTCAACGGCATTTTCCCGCGGTACCGTGGAAGCCTCAAATGGAGGGATCTCCTTCTAACTTCGACTTAGAAGGTCTCCAATTGCACTTGGGGCGACCCGGCTGGGTCCACTTGTTAGGGATGTTAGGAACCCTCCCGCCCTCCCTACCCTCCCTTATCGTCGCGAAAGGAAGAAAGGAGACGCTAGGAGAAACCTAAGAAACAAGCAAAGAAAAGGAAAGATAGGAATCAAGCGAACAATGACCACCAGACAGACGGCCAGTGACTTCATGAAAGACGATTCTCCAATGACGTCGGGAATCAAACCACCACGAAGAAAGGACCCAGCACCATGCCCGGTGCTGCCATCCAACAAGAAAGAGGAATCTCTGCATCCAGATTATATGTAGAAATCTCTGAAAAAGGCCGATGAGCAGTGTCTACCAACACCGGGGTTTGTGTTGACTCAAGACACACCAACATTTGCCCTTAGCCTCAAAGGACAGGAAATGCGAGTTACTAAACAGTATCTCGCGAATTTAATTGACGCTGCGACAGTATTAATCGCAAAGATCAAAGAGCAAGAGGAAAGGGAGAAGAAGGAAAAACAAACTCCCTCGCCACCAGAAGCAAGCAGCCAACCATCTCTGGAGGCTGAAGAAATGGACACATCCCTCCCACCTTCCACCACCAGAAAAAGGAGGAAATCTATCACTGAAGAAGAGGTTCCGCCACATCCTCTGTTGCCGACAGAAGAGGAAGTAGCAGAAAAACAAACAAAGCACCCAAGAGGGAACCCAAGAACTCCAACTGAGGCACCAACAGGAGATGCCACACCTAAAGGCAGGCACCCGCCTGTCATCGTGTATGAAGTTAAAGACCACATTGCACTTGAAAACATCTGCAAAGAAACACTGGCAGAGGGATATGTGATGGATGCACGCTTCACCTCCACCAATATCTGAGTGGCCTCAATAGAGGACCACTGGAAGCTCTGCACTGCATTAGATGCAGCTAACTTGCAACACTATATGTATGCAACAGAAAAAGTCAAAACAACAAAGGTTGTGATGACGGGCATCCCAAGGGATATCACCACTGACCGAGTTGCTGACCTGTTAGGAAGAGGGGGATATGCTGTCTGCCATGTGTCCCAAATAACCAAATTTGCCGACAATGTTCCAGAGAAAACGAGGCAATTCACGGCAACGATAGACAAAATTCCTGGGGCTCCAGATCCACTGAGAATCATTTGCCTGGGCCCCTACAATGTACGAACACAGCACTATCGGGGAGGCATGGAAGTCATTACCTGCTTTCGCTGCCTCCGCTTTGGTCACCACGCATCGGCTTGCAAGATGCAAGTTCGATGCAAAAAGTGCAAAGGCGACCATGCCTCCCGCACCTGCAACCCCCCAATGGAGGACATCCTCTGCACCAACTGCGGGGGCGCGCATGTCGCCTCGTCGAAAAACTGTCCAATGTATATTGTATACTTAGACAGAAGAACGAGGCAGTTAAATAAGACCCTCACAACGAGTAAGGGGAAGCAGGATGGACATAGCACAGTACCAAGGCCTGCGATAAGAAAGGAGGGGGTGGCTTATGCAGCAGTAGCAGCGGGAAAACCCAACCCAAGGGCAGAACCGCTGCTCCCAACTCCATCACCTGAAGAAGCAGCAACAGAATAGCTGCAGCCTGTATAAAAGAAAAAAGCAGCAGGAGACATCTCAGGCCCTCAAAAGACAGACGTCCCAAAACCATCTACATCATACACCGCAGAAAAGAAAAAAGTGGTGGAAAAGACGAGGGCCCCTTTGGAATCAACTACAGAAGAGGAAGCCAAAAAAGGGGTGGCAGGCAACAAGGACTGGGCCACCGTCGGACTCATAGCCGAGACATAAGCCGAAGCCATCACAAGGGAAGAGAGAGTGATCCTCTTCAGGCTCCTCTCAAACATCGCAGAATCAAATCTCCAATAAAATGATGGGTGACACCAAAATTTTAGCATGGAATGCCAACGACCTAAGAAAAAGGGCCAAAGAGCTGCTGTAATACCTCCATCAGGAAGGAATTCACATCGCGGCAATATCAGAAACCCGTCTGAGGGAGGGGGAAACCCTATCCCTCCCAAACTGGACTGTCCTGAGGAAGGATCGCGCTGGAGGGAAGGGGCATGGTGGAGTGGCATTACTCTTCCACCAGAGCATAAAAATCAAAGAAGTAACTGTCCCACAACCAACAGGGAGAATGGAGTTGGTCGCAGGGAGGCTGCACGCAGTGGGTGGGTCCAAGGTAGACATCTACAGCGCCTACCACCCACCCGGAACGGATCTAGCCGAGGAGGAAATCTGAGGGATATTCGAGAGAAGGGAAGTCTCCACCATCCTGCTAGGAGATCTCAATGCAAGGCAAAGGTCCTGGGGGTGTCGAGGATATAACTCCAGGGGAACATCAATACACTAGCTGGCAAGGGAAAAAGGCATAGATTTCTTCTTCCCATCATCCCCCACTGTCATCAGGGGTGCCAACATCCTTGACATTGCCCTAGGACTTGACGTAGGAGACGTGTCGGCATTTATGCAAAATGTGTTGTCATTAGACCATCTCCCAGTAGTTTACTCTGTGGGGACTCAAAGGTTCCTCCTTGGAAAAAGAGGAACTTCGCAGCAGCAGACTAGACCAGCTTCAGGGAAGAGATTGCATCTGTTCTCCCTGAAATCCCTGCTGGACACCGGGACAGAACCGAGATAGATGCCCTGGTGGAAAAAGTTACCACTGCTATCACAGAGGCAATGGATCACCACATCCCAAAGCTGACGCCTGTATGAACCCATCCTTTGACAGGGAAATACAGCTGCCTCCTCTACCGAAGCCAAAGCTGAGATCATGGCTACCCACCTTGGTAGCATCTTTCAGCCAAACCAGGCTGGAGCAGAGGAAATAGAAGAAGAGGTTGGATGCTGCATGCAGCTGGACCTCCTCCTGTAGAACTCATAGCAGTGGACTTGGAGGATGTCACCTACCAGATCCGCAGGCTGCCACTGAGGAAAGCCCCAGCAGAAGATGGCATCACAGTGCTGGTCCTACGACAAATACCAATAGCTGCTGCTGAATACCTCTGGGAGATCTACAGGTGCTCCATTGCAGAAAGCTACTTTCCAAGGCGATGGAAGCACGCTAGGATCTGTTGTATCCCAAAAGAAGGGAAATCAAGAAGCGACCCGAGCGGCTACCGCCCGATTTCCCTTCTTGACATTCCAGGGAAGATGCTGGAAAGNGAAAAGACGAGGGCCCCTTTGGAATCAACTACAGAAGAGGAAGCCAAAAAAGGGGTGGCAGGCAACAAGGACTGGGCCACCGTCGGACTCATAGCCGAGACATAAGCCGAAGCCATCACAAGGGAAGAGAGAGTGATCCTCTTCAGGCTCCTCTCAAACATCGCAGAATCAAATCTCCAATAAAATGATGGGTGACACCAAAATTTTAGCATGGAATGCCAACGACCTAAGAAAAAGGGCCAAAGAGCTGCTGTAATACCTCCATCAGGAAGGAATTCACATCGCGGCAATATCAGAAACCCGTCTGAGGGAGGGGGAAACCCTATCCCTCCCAAACTGGACTGTCCTGAGGAAGGATCGCGCTGGAGGGAAGGGGCATGGTGGAGTGGCATTACTCTTCCACCAGAGCATAAAAATCAAAGAAGTAACTGTCCCACAACCAACAGGGAGAATGGAGTTGGTCGCAGGGAGGCTGCACGCAGTGGGTGGGTCCAAGGTAGACATCTACAGCGCCTACCACCCACCCGGAACGGATCTAGCCGAGGAGGAAATCTGAGGGATATTCGAGAGAAGGGAAGTCTCCACCATCCTGCTAGGAGATCTCAATGCAAGGCAAAGGTCCTGGGGGTGTCGAGGATATAACTCCAGGGGAACATCAATACACTAGCTGGCAAGGGAAAAAGGCATAGATTTCTTCTTCCCATCATCCCCCACTGTCATCAGGGGTGCCAACATCCTTGACATTGCCCTAGGACTTGACGTAGGAGACGTGTCGGCATTTATGCAAAATGTGTTGTCATTAGACCATCTCCCAGTAGTTTACTCTGTGGGGACTCAAAGGTTCCTCCTTGGAAAAAGAGGAACTTCGCAGCAGCAGACTAGACCAGCTTCAGGGAAGAGATTGCATCTGTTCTCCCTGAAATCCCTGCTGGACACCGGGACAGAACCGAGATAGATGCCCTG
Source organism: Ladona fulva (assembly GCA_000376725.2). NCBI lineage: Eukaryota > Metazoa > Arthropoda > Insecta > Odonata > Libellulidae > Ladona > Ladona fulva. The sequence continues at coordinate 303,253 of KZ309072.1, forward strand.
GTGGAAAAAGTTACCACTGCTATCACAGAGGCAATGGATCACCACATCCCAAAGCTGACGCCTGTATGAACCCATCCTTTGACAGGGAAATACAGCTGCCTCCTCTACCGAAGCCAAAGCTGAGATCATGGCTACCCACCTTGGTAGCATCTTTCAGCCAAACCAGGCTGGAGCAGAGGAAATAGAAGAAGAGGTTGGATGCTGCATGCAGCTGGACCTCCTCCTGTAGAACTCATAGCAGTGGACTTGGAGGATGTCACCTACCAGATCCGCAGGCTGCCACTGAGGAAAGCCCCAGCAGAAGATGGCATCACAGTGCTGGTCCTACGACAAATACCAATAGCTGCTGCTGAATACCTCTGGGAGATCTACAGGTGCTCCATTGCAGAAAGCTACTTTCCAAGGCGATGGAAGCACGCTAGGATCTGTTGTATCCCAAAAGAAGGGAAATCAAGAAGCGACCCGAGCGGCTACCGCCCGATTTCCCTTCTTGACATTCCAGGGAAGATGCTGGAAAGACTCTTTCAGCCAGGATTGCAGCAGATCACAGAAGGAAAGAAGCTACTCCCGGAGGAACAATTTGGGTTCAGGGAGAAGCGCTCAACGGAATACCAGCTCGTCTGCACCATAGGAGGCATGATGGCGAGGTTCAACAAAAAGGAAAGAACGGCGGCTGCCTTTCTGGATATCAAGGCAGCCTTTGACACCGTTTGGCATGAAGATCTACTCCAGAAAATGCTGGAGAATGACTTCCCGATGGAGTGGGTGAAGATGGTGCAGTCCCACCTTACTGGAAGGACACTCTCTGTAATCTGGGGCAATTCCTGCTCCTCACCCAGAAGCATCACAGCGGGGGTCCCACAAGGATCAGTACTGGGCCCCCAACTCTTTAACCTCTTCACCTACGACATCCCAAGGCAACTCGGGAGGCAAGTGGCGATAGGCCTTTATGCAGATGACCTCACCATCTTCGCCTCATCCAGGTGCAAAGAACAGGCGGCGACGTATCTACAAAGATCACTGGACGAGCTGGGCCACTATTACAGGAAGTGGAGGATCCAAGTAAACCCATCAAAAACAGGAGCGCTTCTCCTCCAGCCCCAAAAACGGCTGGACCCAGAGCGGCAGCTACAGCTGGAGGGCCACCCCATCCCCTAGGGCATGGAAGCCACATACCTGGGGGTAGTGCTGGATGCTGGACTGACCTGGAAGCACCACATTCCAAAGATAAAGAGAAAGATGAAGGGGGCCACTGCAGGCCTCTCCAGAATCCTGCGGAACCCTGGAATACCCCTTCGGAAGCGGCTCCAGGTCTACAAGTCCTGCATCCGGCCCATCGCGGCGTATGTAGCACCGCTGTGGAGCTCTTCATGCTCTACCATGACGAAATCGGTAGATTCGGAGCAAAATAATGTCCTGAGGAGGTGTCTCAACATACCTTCAAGGGCATATGTCTCCAATGCAACAATCAGGGAGGAAACTGGACTGGAAGACCTCCTGACCTATCTCCAAGGTAGGGCGAGGAGGTTCTTCATCTTCAACGCGGCGTTTACTCCTTCCTCAACTGGTATTCTCAGTGGAGGATGGGAGTGAATGCTTGAAAAACGCAGGCGATCATCTTTTCTACGAAGAACCCGAGAGACGATCCGGACCCAATCATCGTCGTGGCGGAGGAGATCGCATGGCGGCGAAAGGCGATGTACCTTGGCGTATGCCTTGACCGACGCCTTTCTTTTCCTCCTCATGCGATGCTGACTGCATCAAAGGCACAAATAAGACGGCAAACCCTCCTCCCGTTACTCACATCTCCTCGGATCCCGCTAAAGATACTCCTGCACGTATACGTTGCGACGATTCGGTCCATTCTACTCTACGCCTCACCAGCGTGGAGTGGAATAATCTGCCCCGCAGCCCGCCTCATCCTCTGCGTCGTCGAGCGTTCGATCCTACGCAGCATCCTTCTCCTAGGATGGAATTATCATGTCAANTGCTGGATGCTGGACTGACCTGGAAGCACCACATTCCAAAGATAAAGAGAAAGATGAAGGGGGCCACTGCAGGCCTCTCCAGAATCCTGCGGAACCCTGGAATACCCCTTCGGAAGCGGCTCCAGGTCTACAAGTCCTGCATCCGGCCCATCGCGGCGTATGTAGCACCGCTGTGGAGCTCTTCATGCTCTACCATGACGAAATCGGTAGATTCGGAGCAAAATAATGTCCTGAGGAGGTGTCTCAACATACCTTCAAGGGCATATGTCTCCAATGCAACAATCAGGGAGGAAACTGGACTGGAAGACCTCCTGACCTATCTCCAAGGTAGGGCGAGGAGGTTCTTCATCTTCAACGCGGCGTTTACTCCTTCCTCAACTGGTATTCTCAGTGGAGGATGGGAGTGAATGCTTGAAAAACGCAGGCGATCATCTTTTCTACGAAGAACCCGAGAGACGATCCGGACCCAATCATCGTCGTGGCGGAGGAGATCGCATGGCGGCGAAAGGCGATGTACCTTGGCGTATGCCTTGACCGACGCCTTTCTTTTCCTCCTCATGCGATGCTGACTGCATCAAAGGCACAAATAAGACGGCAAACCCTCCTCCCGTTACTCACATCTCCTCGGATCCCGCTAAAGATACTCCTGCACGTATACGTTGCGACGATTCGGTCCATTCTACTCTACGCCTCACCAGCGTGGAGTGGAATAATCTGCCCCGCAGCCCGCCTCATCCTCTGCGTCGTCGAGCGTTCGATCCTACGCAGCATCCTTCTCCTAGGATGGAATTATCATGTCAACGTACTCTATGCCATCACTGGCATAGAGACGTGGACGGAAGCAGCCGAGCAGCAAGCAAAGGCGTTCTTTAACACCTTAACTCCTGTCAGTCGGAGCACCTGCAGCACCTGGCTGCTGACATCCCACTCCCATGGGACAGGTTCCGACGTCCTCTGTCCTCCACAGGAACTCCGGAGTCGCTACCGACAAGAGTCCCTAGACGATAAACCGCTTCAAGGAGAAGCAACTGCAACTCCGCATTTGGCTGGGCCCTCAAAACGGCCGATAATCGGCCGAACAACTTGGCCGGAAAACGGCGTCAGTGAGGCCTCCAGCATCCTCATCCAGAACAAAATCGAGGCAGTGGCCAAAGAAGAATTCCGAGCCGGACAATGATTCCTCAGAGCGAGTCCTAATTTGGAGGAACTGAGAAGATAGGAGAATCAAGCAAATAAATTATTCTATAGCATAAAAGGTACTGACTGAAGAAAAAGAAGCTCTCCTAGGAGGTCCTAGGGTATTGTAAGGAAAGATATTTGCTACTGAGCCTTCGTAGTATCGGTGCGTTTCATTATACAGCTTTTATTAAAGCTAAGGAGACGAAGCTCCTCAGCTTTCAAGCTTAGGTGATGTTAGCTTTCAAGCTTAGAAGACGATTTTTTCGGCGGCCGAAAAACGGCCCTTTGCAGGGCCCCCGCCATCGGGCACCTGCATTTACTACATCACCGTTGAGCAATGACTTCCAACGTCATTGCCCATGCCAGCCCTGACTCCCTCCCAGGAGTCATTCAGTGACAGCTCTTCGAAGGAAAAGAAGCAAGTGCTGCTCTCAACACCGCCGCAGCTGCATCACCATGTGATCCTCGCCTGAAAAGGAGTGTCGAGGAAACAATGGAGATTCAACAGGAAGAATGATTCACCCTTATCTCCACCAAACGGAAATATCACATCAACATCGAGGACATGACCGCAGCCGCAGCTGTGCAATCTGCAAGGCGAGCTGCAAAAACAACCACCGCTCAAGCCAATATCACCACACAAAACCGCTTCTCTCCTCTTTCTGCACCTGCGGAAAAAGAAAAAAGCGGTAACTCAACCCAAGCTGCAGCCTCTTCAAACAGACCGCCTCCAATACAAGTGTATGGAATTACCAATGTAAGGGTGTTTGCCATCGACCAAGGAAATGCTCTGAAGACAAAAGATTTCATGGTTCAACGCCTCGGGCCCGCCGCTGCGAGAACCGAGGATGGTTTCATCCGTGGTGACACCTGCCGTCTTTCACTGAAGACTGTAGAAAATCACAGACAAGCAAAGAATTTCCTCATCAGCCAGTCTATTGCCTACTCAACATGGGCTCAAAGAAAGGATAAGCTCACCTCCTTTATCATCAGTGGGCTTTCATCTGCGACAACAGAGGATGAAATACTCCAAGACCTGGATGCCCTAGGAACTCCCGTCAAGAAGGTGCGGCAACTCCGAATGAAAAGTGAAGACAAAGTTGCTCTCTTCTCCTTTGCAACTCCATGCACTCCAGAATGGCCGATGGGAAGAATCCTGAAACTGCAGATGCTCGCATACTGCCATATTTCGATTCGGCTATTCCACCATGACGCACCACAAATGTGTCATAGATGCAGCCGTTTCGGACACTCCTCCGCTCATTGCCATGCTGTGCCGCGATGCCTACGATCTGCGGGACTGCACCCAATATCTGAATGCAAGCTAACCAAGGAAGATACTCCTACCTGCTGCAACTGTGGTGGGCAGCACGCAGCAGTCTCTCGCTCCTGCATTCACTGGAAACAAGCTCGCTCACGCCGAGCTGCTCCCACTCCTGCATCAACAGCACCACCAGCATCGCTCCCGAGACCGCAGCCTCTTCCTCCAAAGAAGACCGCTTGGGGTGGAGCAGCCCTTCAATTTGTTCCCACTCAAATTCCTCGATCAGCACCACCATGGAGATTGGCAGCGAAAATTCAGCAAACATCCACCTACCGCTCATCCACCATCTCTCCCCAGGAATTTCCTGATCTTCTGCGCCCACAACCTCTAAACCAAGAAACATCAGCTGCCTTGAAAATTCCTCTGCGGCAGAGAAGATGCTCCACTGCAGACACAACAGCAGAATCATCACCCATCGCCTCATCTCATCACATCATCATCGAAACAATGGAAAGGATGATGAGAGTCTTCCAGGAGACGATTGCCGCCCAACTAGCCAAGTTCCGCACCATGATCCAAAATCTCAGCGCCATTAATGGATCATAGGAACATCGCCGAACGTCGCCCACTCATTATCCTCTCCTGGAACGCAGGAGGAGGAATCCACAAGAAGACAGTGGAATTAGCAAACCTTCTACACCATGAACAAGTAGATGTTGCGCTCATCCAAGAGACACATCTGCTTCCGCGTCTCCGATGGAACATTCCTGGGTACACCATCTACAGATGGGACCGCGAAACTCCACCAGGCGAAGAAGAAAGAAGAGGAGGAACAGCTATTGCCATAGCAAACCACATCCACCATGCTTTGCCCTCGCTGCACCCGGCCCAGAGCCATGAGCTAGAAGCCACCGCTGCTATCATCTAAACAGACCTTGGAGAACTCACAGTCATCTCTGCTTACCTTCCTCCAAAGCGCCGCTTCGTAGAAAACGCCCTCAGCAACATCTTACCATCGGGACAAAGATCGGTTGTCGGGGGTGACCTGAATGCCAAACACACCACCTGGGGATCAAATTTTCACAACAGATCGGGTCATGCTCTATGGAAGTGGGCCGACGCAAACGCGATCAACATCATCGGGCCAAAAGACCCGACTCGCTACTCACCAGAAGGAAGAGGAGATGTCTTAGACATCCTTCTTCTTTCTTCCTTCTTCCATCCAAAAGCGCTCTTCGTCATCCCCGCCTTGGACAGCGACCACCTGCCTGTGATTGCATTCTTCGGAGCCGCACCCGCCGAAAGAAGCATTCCGACGCGCCGCCACCTAAAGAAAGCTGATTGGAATAACTTCCAGACCCATCTTACTGCGGCCCTTCTGCCCCCACCGATGGTCATCGAGACTCCGGATCACCTGGATGCAGCAGCCGAAAACCTTGTTGCCAGTACCCATGATGCGGCGAACGCCTCTGTCCCACTGCACAGAAGGAAAACAACATCAAAAGTCTAACTTCCTCCTGAGATCGTCGCCGCCATCAGAGAGAAGAATTGTCTTCGTCGCAAGTGGACTCGCAGGGAAGACCGAACTTTGCGTTGCATCTTCAGGCAGATGCAAAAGGAAATCTCTACTGCAAATCCGGAGCAGATATGACCCCAAATCAGGCGCGCATCATTGCGGATCCACCAGCGGCAATTCGAACTTGTCAGCGGAGTAGTTTTCTCTGCATTTCAGAGAAGCTTTTTCACTAAACCCAGGGCCACCACTGCCGCCTGCTCCACCTGATACTGCAGACGAAGATGCGGACTCAACACCCAGGGTGCAGCCGAAGGATGTTGAGACTCCTCTTCCACCCCTGAGACTCCGAAATTCGCCCGGTCCCGATGGCCTGGAGAATGAAGTTTTGCATCATCTACCTGCCATTGCGGTCCTTTGGTTTACGACGATTATTAACTTTTCTTTTTTCTTTATCTTTTTTCGATGTCGCCAAGGCCTTTGACTGCACTTGGCATGAAGGCCTTCTCCATAAAATTCGGAATTGGGGCTTCCCAAAATGGCAGCAAAGAGTAATTTCTTCATATTTAAGATATCGGAAATTTTTTGTAGAATTCCGAGGCGCTGCATCTGGACTTCATCCCATCACAGCAGGAGTTCCGCAGGGGAGCATATGGGGACCGCACCTTTTCAATCTCTTCTGTGCTGACGTACCAAGAGATTTTGGATGCAATACCATCTGCCTGAGATCCATTCATTGTATCGGTTGGATGATACACAATGAAGCCCTCTACCAACTTAGCAACATCGAGCCGATCGAGGAATTCTGCAAGGTGATGGCGAAGAAATTCTTCGACCGTCTTACCACAAGAGAGGCACCACATTTGCAGCGGCTTGCAGACGACATTCCACTTCCATGGGACTTCTTCCCTCACACGATATCATCTACTGCGACGGAGGAGAGCAAGCCAGCAAGAAAATACAGGAAGAAGTTATGTACGAGCTAGGGCCCTGAAAAGGGCCGTCGAGGCGCATCGGCCGGGAAACATGAAAACGAATGGAGAGCATCACACCGACTGAGGCCCGCAGTAGGCGCAATGGTGAAGAGGAAGACGACTAAAAATTAAAACTGCAGAGTAATAAAGGGACTTCCAGCTGATACAGCAGAGGGCGAGATTTTTGAGGATTTGGACGCGCAGGGGATACCTGTGCAAAAAGTCCACCAACTCCAGACAAAAGGAGGAGAAAAAAACGCCCTCTTCCAGTTTGCAGCGCCATCTTGTCCTGAGTGGACACCTACAAAAATTGTCAATCTAAACTCCCTCGGCTACTGCCGCATTTCTATTCGCAGATACTGTCACGAAGGCCCACAGATGTGTCACCGTTGCGGCCGCTTTGTGCACTTAGCCGACCACTGTTTTGTGGTACCCCGTTGCTTCAGATGTCCTGGACCGCATCTGGTGGATACTTGTCATCTCACAAAAGATGACTAACTAACATACTGTAACTGCGGCGGACCGCACGTGGCTGTTTCGCGTTCCTGCCCAAGATGGAAAGATGCTTGCACCCGTCGTCTCACGACTGCCAGCACAGGGGTTCCCAAACCTGCACCTCTGCCTCGCCCGACACCTCCAACGAAGGAGACATCTCTGTTGGCCCCAACCAACGCCTGGCAAAGAAAAACACCTCCTTTCATACCTCCTCAGGTGGAGCGATCTGCACCTCCGCGTCGCTTGAATGTTGATCTGCCGCGCTCCGCATATGGAGTAAACTCCATTGCGCCAGAGGAGTTCCCCGAACTTTCGAGGCCTCAACCGTTAGACGAGGAAACTAGCGCAGTTGAAGATCCCGCTCCGCCAACGGCGCCGTTCTCCGGCTGCTACCTCTGCTCCAGCTGCACCAACAACACCGAACACTGTATTCATCTTAGTTCAACAGATGATACAGCAGTTTCAGCAATCCATTGCACAACAAATGAAGCAGTTCACGACCATCATTACTCAACTCATGACAATAGCCAATGGATCATAGAACAAAGGAGCATACCCGCACCCTCGTCATCCTCTCATGGAATGAGGGAGGAGGAGTTGGACGGAAGACAGCGGAGCTGAATGCCCTTCTTTTCCAGCACCGAGTAGACATCGCCCTGATACAAGAAATTCAATTGCTTTCGCACCATCGATGGACGGTTCCCGGCTACAAAGTACTGTGCAATGACCGCACCACCGCTCCTGGGATGGAAGGCAGAAGAGGAGGAACGGCAATTCTTCTAGCTGAAGGCATTAATGCAACCCTTTTCGATGTGTCGGAGCACCAGCAGCATGGCTTGGAAACAACATCAGCTATCGTTGAGACATCATATGGCCCAGTGCAGATTGCCTCACTTTATCTTCCGCCGAAGCACCGCTTCCGGGCAGCCTATGTCGAACAAACCTCCCTGCACCGCAGGACCACCATCGCCGGCAGAGATCTAAATGCCAAACACCCAATGTGGGGCTCTACACACAGGGACGCCTCTGGCCGCACCCTCCGATCGTGGGAGGATGCCAAGAACATCCAGATATTCGGTCCGAAGGAACCAACACATTTCTCCTCTGAAGGGAGGGGTAATGTTATTGATATCTTCCTTGTAACATCTCTACCGGCACCGAAAGCGGTATATACGATTCCAGCCCTTGAAAGCGACCATCTTCCGGTAATCGCCTAGTCAGTCAGTCAGTCATTTGTCTCCTAAATAGGATACTAGTACCGTGACACCTGGTCCCTAGGGGCTTTATCCACTGTTTTGCTGTCTTATTTTTAATTAAAATGTCATTACTAATGAAATAATTAATGTTGCGGGCACAGCCTCGGAGTCCAAAATCCACGGGAATTTATTTTAATGTTTCAAGTTGAAATATTAATGATTTCTTCCTTTTTTTTTAATTTTTGAACTCCCTCCCTCCTTCAAATCTCCGCGGACTTCCGCTCCATACGGTGGCGCCGAAGGCCGGTCATTCCGGGAACTCCATTCTCCCGACGATCGTTTGGCTGCAATCCTGAATCTGCGGAAATCGGAAGATGCGGGGCATTAACGACTTTACTAAAGTCTCTCGGCCTTCTGTGGTGGTGGCGAGTGGCCTGGTAGCATTGTCCGTCCAGATATCTTTAAAAACTCCCGGGGCAGCAGTCAGCTTTGTCTTAAAATTTTTGCTAAGACTAAAAAAGATAAATTCTAAAGAGTTAATAGCATGAGCTCCAAAGATCTCTTTGGAGCTTGTCAACAAGGATACATTTAAAATCCTTTTAATAAATCTCTTGTCAATTCTATCAATTTTGTTAACATTTTCTTTTGATGAGTAAATCCAGGCAGGACCGGCATAAGTTAATATAGGGCGGACCATGGTCAAGTATAATAAAATTTTGGTTTTTAGTCTAATTTTCTCATTAAAAAGTAAAATATTCAAAGCATAAAATGCGGAGTTAGCTTTAGCTAAAATATATTTTATTTGGTCTCTCCAAGTCAATTTTGGGTCTAAAAACACACCAAGAAATTTCTACGATTTAGTCAGAGGAATAAAATCGTTGCCCCAGTACAGGACAGTCGTCAGATTTTTTAACTTTTCTACTGAAAATAATTTTTCCACATTTACTGGGATTCACTTTTAATCTCCAGCGGTTGCACCACTGAAAGGCTAAATCCAGGTGCCTTTGCAACTTGATATTTGCCATTTTGGCTGACTTTTGTTTTGCCACAATTGTTGTGTCATCGACGTATAAATAAATAGTCGTGTCACTGCACTGGGGAATGTCACTAGTAAAAACATTAAAAAGGGTCTGAGATAAAATCGAGCCCTGCGGTACGCCTGCTTTTATGTCAAAGGTTTTTGAAACTGCAATGTTAAAAGAGACATAAAATTTTCGATTTCTAAGGAATGAGTCAATAATCTTAATAAGATACAAAGGAAAGCCGTAGTCAATAAGTTTAAAAATCAAACCTTCGTGCCAAACCTTGCCAAATGCATTTTGAAAATCAAGGAAGCAGGCGACCGCAGATTGACTGGAGTTAAAACCATCAACAATATCTTCAGTTAGTCGAACTATTTGGTGGGACATGGAGAGACCAGATCGGAACCCTGCGTAGAAGTCAGGGATAAGATTGACAAGAGATATATGATCATATAGTCGTTCTAATAAAATTTTTTCCAAGCACTTGCCAATGATTGACAGAAGACTGATTGGTCTATAGTTTTTCGGATCAGCATTGTTCTTGCCAGGTTTGGGAATCATGGTTATTTTTGCTATTTTCCACTCTTTAGGGAAATAGGCATTGCAAAAACAAGCATTGAAAATATTTACTAAAAACAAGATAACATTGTCCAGAAAGGCCTTTATCATTTTGGCAGTGAGCCTATCGCGACCTGGTGCTTTGTTTGATTTTCAGCTCTTTTAATATTTCCCGCAGTTCTTGAACATGCGTCACCGCGGGCTGGGAGGTCGGCGCGAATGCCAGTGACGAAACAGTACAAGCAACCTCTTTGAAAAACTTTCTCCTCGAGGAATTCGGAGAATTGGGCGCCTTTACAGCATTGCCAGATGTACTGGGAAGCGGTCCGTCGTCGTCTTTCGGCTGCAATATTATTCTGCCGACTCTCGCTTTTTTAATTTTCCTTTTACTTCTGTCTTTTATCACTTGGCAAGTGCTTGTGTCAAAAGGGATAAAAGTTTCTCTTAGAATTCCGGCGAAAAGTTCGCATTTTTCAGAGTCGGAGTTTGTAAAACGTTTTTCATCAATTTTTATCGGAACATTAATCCCTTGTTTCTTTCCTGTGATTTTGCCAACAAAATTCCATAACAGTCTGTTTGAAGGGTTGTTTTTAGCCCCGAGATCTTCAATCTCCCTATCAACTTTCTCATTTTTGAATTTTTTAATTCCTTTCTGAATAGATTTTCTTAGAGATCGATAAAGAAAATCGTAGGTACGATTTCCTGTTTTTTGAAAAAGCTTCCTGGCTTTATTACGAGTTTTTATCTCGTCAAGTATCTTTTTTGGTAAGTTAACATGCCTTGGTGGCAATCTCTTTTTAACTTTCGAAGTTTTAACATAAGCCACATTAATTTGTTTCGTCAAGCTCGCAATCGCATTATCAATATCGTCAGAATTTAAAATCTCCTCAGCACAGTCAAAGTTAAAATTTTCAAGGGTGGATTTGAACCTTACCCAGTCCGGAATTCTAAAATTGACATTAAAAATATCGTCTAAGTCCACCGGGATATGTGCGAAAACCGGTAGATGGTGCGAGTCTAAAAGATTAAAAACCTTACAGCAGAGGGACTTGGTCTCAAAGGAAGTGATAAAATAGTCCAAGATATCATTCCAATATGGATGGTTTTTAACAACATGGGTAAACTCGACCAGTGCGTGGACCATAAATCGAAATTGAGCGAGCCAATTCAGCAGTTTATTTCCTGCGGGGTTGTTTGCTCTGCAACCCCACGCCCTATTTTTAGCAGTGATAGTAGTGGTGTTGGAGAATTTTTTGGGAACTTAAAGAAATCGGTTTTTAAAATATTTTTACTAGGAGAGTTATAGGCTGCAATAAAATTGATAATGTTATGATGTCCTTTGACGGAGATGCCAATGGCATCCAAATTTTTAAAATTTGGCAATTTTAATTGGCTCACGTTAAGTTTCTTTGAGGCAAAAATACAGACGCCGCCCGATTTTTTATTACTACTGTCATTCCTAAAACAGTAATACCCTGGGAGGTCTACCGATTTTTCTATTGTCAAGTGCGTTTCAGCAATTAAAGCTACGTCAATCTCTTTAAAGATCATAATGTTATGTAACTCTGTAGTTTTATTAAAAAGCCCATTGGCATTCCACTCCATTATATTTATAATATTATTCATTTTATTGAAATCAGTCCTCAATAAAATTTCGGGTAGCGTCTATAACGTATTCCACTAAGGATTCTTTAGTAATATTTTCTTGAGACATAAATATCATCAATTTGAGCATCCGATGTTGAAACTGAAGACGCCAATCGGCCTTGGAAGGAGCTGGGAGAGCGGGGGCAGGCCGTGAGGTGGCCAACGTCCTGGTAATTGGTACTTGTTCGATCACATACCTACTATTCAGATTCTCCTTCATCCTATTAATTTCTGCCTACACCGGGTCGACCTCCGCATTCGCCGCAATTTGGGCATAAGTTTGATTTTTCAGATTCGCGAGATTTTCTCCACGGGAGTTTAATACTGGAAAATCCTCATTGTCTAGATCAACGACTGGAGAAGCTGGCTCCTGCCTAATATTCGGATTAAATTTAATGCGAGCTTTCTCCTTCAAAATTTTTATTTTTTCTTTCAATCTTTGGTAGGTTGGACACCCTCGATAGCTAGCGGGATGACCACCAGAACAATTAGCGCACTTAGCTTCCTCTTCCCTTGGTTTAATACAATCTTTTGAAAGGTGATTAAGTCCGCTTTTAACACATCTTGCGTTCATACTACAGGCTTTATCAACGTGGCTGAACTGTTGGCAACGATGGCATTGTGGGGGCCCTTTAGGGGGCTTGTATTTCTCGATTCTCACTTTGAATCCGCAGATGTACCTTATATTTAAGAATTTGTTTGCCATATCCTCATTTTCGAAAACCGCCTGGAACAGTGGTAAGGGCCTGAGCGGTACTGATTTAATATTTTGGGCCAGATCTCTCTTATTTGGACGGGTAGTCTTTAGCTCTAAGATTTTTTCGCAATTGATATTGTCGTCCGCGAGGGAGTTGGAAATATTGCCAGTGGAGATGTTTATAGGAAGGTCACGAATAATAAAGTTTCGCTTTTTTTCACTAGCAAGTCTATATGTAAAAAATTCGATTTTGTCACTGTTTAAAATATTTTTGACTATAAAAAAGTCCTTCACTGAAGTGCACTTAATGATTATTCTCTTTCCGGATAACTGAGCGATTGGTTTAAAAGTGCATGAGTGGCACAATTTCCTAACTAGATTGACCCAGTTGTCGGTACTATTTAAAAATATTGGAGGGATTTTCTCACTCTTATTGGAAGAAGGGGTTTCTTTTCCACCATCGGTATTTCGCCGAGGGTTTTTCTCTGCCGTAAGTGGCGAAAATCTATTTCCCAAAGGGATGGTCGAGGCCGACAGAGGAGACCCTGCCTTACGCTTCCTTTTTCCCGCGGGCACTAATTTCCAGCTATCCTGCTCGTTTTGGAGCTGTGCCTCAGAGATATACTGGTTCCCTACCGACCCTATAGGGCGCCCTTCGGTCTCACTGGGCCCGTTCACCTTTAGATTATCTAAGACTTGATCGCCTGAATCCATTGATTCGACTGATCGTGATTCCAGCCCTCGCGGCCCCCTCCGCCCGCAGCAGGCGGGTCGGGAGCGGCGGGACAGATTGAAGTGATTCCAGCCCTCGCGGCCCCCTTCCGCCCTCAGCAGGCGGGGTCAGGAGCGGCGGGGCGGATTTGAGTGCAGCAGCCTCATTCGACACGCGGCTTTCCACTTGGATCGGTGGGATTAAAGGATCGATATCATCGATAACTACATCCATCCCCTCTTCGGCGGATGTATTTTCGTAATGGGATAAAGCGGTTGCAGAACCTAGTCCACCAGTCGCCCCCTTACCATCATCTGCGGGACTCAATTTTCGACCACAGACGTCATTGCTAAAGAAACCCCTTTGGATAGAGGCAGTTACTGTGATTGGGTTAGATGTGACACTAGTCTTATTGGAATTTTTTCCCTTTTTATTACTTCTTTTTTCGGCGGCGGACGGCCTTACCGAATCTTTAATAAAAAGCTCTCTAGGCACAACAGTGTTGGATTGACCAGATCGCGGAGATTCGGACGCGTATGTAAAAAATTTGGAATTAGTTACAGGATGAGAGGCGGTAGAAGGAATAACATAATTGCCAACAGATTTGGGATTAGTTGATTCCCGCATTAGATTCGGAAAAGTATTTCCACGATCGCGTGAACCGGTTTTACGAGGTTCTGAACTACCGCTGGCAGCCGACTTCGCCGGGCGCGGATCAATACATTCTTTCTCAGGGCGAGAGTGGCTATTTTTATTAAGTTCAATGACCTACACAGTTGATTTCGCAGTCTGAAATGAACAGGTATCGATGGCGGCGGGACCATTCTTTAATGAGATGTCCGTCGCTGATGACGAAGCATTATTAATTAAACGATCATCTACGGTCAACCTGAATGACACTAAAGGTTGGTTATTGGCTGATTCTGAAGGAACCGCCGATTTTTCCTGGCCGTTGTCGATCAGAAAAAATTGGGGAGCATTCCCAGTTTTGGCTTTTTTGCCTCCACTTGAGGCCGATGTGCGGCTTGCATTTTTGCCAACTTTAGCGATCGTATCTTCTAAATACCTAAATGCGTCGCCGGAGGGCATCCTACCGGTGCTTAGGCTATGGCCTCTTAACGACTTTTTACTATTACCCGATTTATTATCCCAGCTTTCAGGGAAATTAAAAGAATCGTTCGCTGCCGCTTCCATGACTTAAAAGAAGGACGTAGTGCGAAACTTATGCATGGTAAGGCGATTAAAAACAGCGCAAACTCAGCGGTTCTGGCCTCCGAGCGCCCGAAGCGAAAGAACTAAAAAGCGATACACAAAGTACATGAAGGTTTTATCTATCGGCCCGAAAAAAAAAGGAAAGCCTCGGAACGAGGAAAAGAAAAACATAAAACCTACGGGCGTATCGAAGCACCTAATACACTGAAAAACCTAAAAGGGGAAAAATAATGAAGAGAAAAAGATGGTCCTTAGAAGGACCGGACTTACCGGACACCTTTACAAAACAAGGGGAACACCGCAAGGTCCTTGGAAAGCTCCAGGGAAGATCCTGCGGTACTCCTCGCTGTAGTAGAAAGATCCCCGATGGATTGGGTCGCCAGCACTGCACACTTCCGCATCAGAGCTGAATATCAGAGCTGACCATCTGCCGGTAATCGCCTACTTCGGAGCCGCACCCACCATCATAGCCGCACCCGCTTGACGTAACATCAGACGTACGGACTGGGACGAATTTCGAGGCCACCTGAACCGCTCCCTGACTCCACGACCGCCTACCATCGCCACGCCGGAAGATATAGATGCCGCCACAATCCATGTAGCGGACTGCATCCAATCTGCCGCAGATGCATCTGCTCCACGAAGACGCCGAATCGGCCCACCGCGGATGGAACTTCCACCAGCTATCATCGCCGCAATTCGGGAAAAGAATTGCATTCGGAGGAAATGGACCCGCACCGGGGAGCCGCACCTACGCCGCACCTATAGGAGGATGCAAGGGGAGCTGAAATCCGCCATCAAGGAGTGGATGACGGCCGAATGGGAGTCGAAACTTGTTCGCTCGAGGCGAAGGACGGCTCCATTTGGCGTTTCGTCTTACGGTTACGATTTGTAGGTCTTCTACGCTACCCTTAATGTAGTTTATTAATTAATTATCATGTTGGTTGATCCTCTGGTTGCTGTTTGATCAACTTAGATCTCAATCAGCATGTTTGGTTCCGATCATTTTTGGTCTCTGGCGAGTGCGCCCCTTTGCCGACGGTAAAAGGCCGTTTTCAGGACCAGACGTCATGGTGTGTATAAACTTCTAGTTTTGGAGTTTCTTTACAAAATTGGATGCTCCGTTGATGATTTTAGGGAAGAAGATGGTATGTGCTGGTTTTCCTTCCGGGCGGAAGGGTGTCATCTCTGCCGATTGATGCCACGGGGCGCCGAAAAAAGTCCCACGGCATCGGTTGGTCTTCGCCGATTTTTCGCAGGATGTCAGCGTCTTTCGCCTTTAGTTTCTCGAATAAGGATTCCACCCGTTTTCGGAAGACTTCGAGTATGCTAGGGATGCTGCATAGGGAATGCACAGCATCCCTGTGAATCCTTACTCCCAGATGAAGTGCCATTGAGAGAGCGGTGTTTTCAGAGCGAAGAAGTGTGCCGCGTCCTTTGGCAGACATAATGCCACTCCAAGCAGGGGAAGGGTATGTCATTGCGCTTCGAATAGTGGCTTCATAGAGAAGCATCTTCGTCTTCATCGTGGTGGAAGATGAACTCAGGACGGGCGGAGAAGTCTCCTTCGTCTCTGCGCCTTTGCTGCAAGATAGTTCGCGTGAGAGCAGAGGTTGAGTCTTCTGTTGAGGATGACACCTAAGTATGTTACTGTTCTCTTCCAGTGGAGTTCTTGAGTACCGACAAGTACAGGATCTGGGGTCTTTGATGTTCTTCCGAGGGAGAAGATAATCGTTTGCGTCTTGGAGGCATTTACTTGGAGTCGCCACTTCTCATACCATTTTTCCAACCGGTAGATGGCGATTTGGAGGTATGAGGCTGCGAGGCGTCGATGTTTCGATCTGGCAAGTAGTGCCGCGTCGTCAGCGTAGTATGCGGATATTACATTGATCCCAAGATCTCTTGGAGAATCTACGCAGAATAAGTTAAAGAGCATCGGGCCCCAGATGCTTCCTTGGGGGATTCCGGTGGGAATCGGCTGCAGTTCAGATGAGGTTCCTCCAAATTCCACGAAGAAACAGCGGTTGTTGAGGTATGATGTTATAATTCTCAGCTGCCAAGAAGGGAAGTTCCAAGTTCGGAGCTTGTGGAGCAGTCCTTCGTGCCACATGCGGTCAAATGCTTTCGAAATGTCGAAGAACGCTGCTGCGACGTGGCATTTTGTGTTGAACTCCTTCGTTATGAGTTGCAATATACTTGCAATTTGGTGTGAGGTAGCGTGCTCCTTCCTGAAGCCGAATTGCTCTGGTGGAAGTAATTCTTTGTCCTGGATTGTCTGTGTGAAGTACTTCAGAAGGACCCTCTCTACCAGTTTTCTGAGGCCATCGAGGAGAGAGATCGGGCGGTAGTTCTCTGGTGATGTTGGAGATTTCCCGGCTTTTGGAACCTGGACAATTTTTGCCTTTTTCCATTGGTTTAGGAAGTAACCGCTGCATATAATCCCGTTGATTATTGCTGTGATCCATAGGACTGCTATTGATGGTAGTCGGCGGAGTGTTTCATTTTCAATGCCATCGGGGCCCAGCGACTTCTGGAGACAGAGGCGTCAGAGGGGGAGTTCAACTTCCTCTGGCTGCACTTCGGGTGCTGGTGCTTGCAGAGGGTCTTCCTCAACGGCCGGTGGTGCAGTTGGAAGCGGAGGCCCTGTGTTTGGTGTAAATGCGGCTCTGAAATGGAGTGAGAAAGAGGTGGAATCGAGCTTGTAGTTCGGATTTGAATTCCCGCTGGTTAGTCCTAAATGGTGCACGCTTCTCTAGGGGTCCTTTTGCAAAAGGTTTGGCCGGAAAACGGATCTGTAAGAGAACCGATTGCTCACTGTTCAGCACTTACGAGATTAATTGGAACTAATTAGGCGACGAAGCATTGTTACGAAACTGGTCCGAGACGTCC
>KZ309073.1:20911-32848 GCA_000376725.2 Ladona fulva
GGGAGGAAAGAGGCCTACGGATCAATGGAGAGCACATCAGTCATTTGCGTTTCGCAGATGATATAGTACTCTTCGCAACCAACGGTGAAGATCTAGCATCAAGACTTCAAGAACCGAACGCGGCTGGGCAGAAAATAGGACTCAGGATAAACTTATCGAAAACTAAAGTAATGTATAATTCTTTTGCAGCACAAGTACCAATCCTACTACAAGAGGTACCCCTTGATGTTTGTTCAGAGTACACTTACCTGGGACAACTGGTTACGACAGGAGAGAAAAACAGGATCAATGAAGTGAATCGAAGAACGAAACTAGGCTGGAGTGCCTTCGGAAGAAATGCCCATATTCTGAAGTCGAAAAAGCCAATGGTCTTGAAGAGAAAGGTCTTCAACCAATGCATTCTACCAGTTATGAGATATGGAAGTGAAACATGGGTGTTAAACGCAGCAATAATCCAGCGACTTCAGACTACACAAAGAAGTATAGAACGATGTACTTGGAATCACAAGAAGAGACAGGAAACGCAACACCTGGGTTAGGAAGATGACAGGAGTGACAGACATCATAGATATGGTAAGATAAGTAGTAGTTAAGGTAAGTAAATAAGGCGAAGTTAATTCCTTCGTATCTCAATTAATCTACCACTCCATGTATGACATCCATGTCAAATGTTAATACATATTCCCCAACAAAATACAACCTCTTCCTGCGAAATTTCTAATTCGCTGAGATTCACTATAATGAAGGAATTTTTAGTAATATCATAAGGAGAGAATATCACCGATCACTAACGTCACTCACATCGTTATTCATTAAAATACTTAATTTAAAATTGCAAGAAAAATTTCCTCGTGAAATTTTGATTCTGCGTCTATAGACTTCCTATAGAAACCAGAAATACGCTTGGGTTTGTTACGGGTTGTGACATTGCAGACTGATATATCGCTCTTACAATACTTCAGATTCCAGAAATGATACCGAATTAATTAATAATAAGGGCAAAATTAAAAATTAAGGAAATATATGATAAGAATTATACTACGTCAATTAAAATTAAAATATGATACGCCAGGGATGTCAAATAAAAGAAAAGTATTGCCATAAAACGAAGGAAAGCTAAAAAACAAAAATATGGTAATCCTTTTCAGACAACTCACCTCGGTTGGGCATCCAGGAGACCTTCGTCCTACGCTGTCCCTCTTGTGACGTCCAGAACTTTCACTATCGTCGCGAGAAACTCATAAGGCAAAAAAAATCACCGAAAAGGCAGAGAATTCTTGTAATTCTAGAAAAAATGTAAAAACGAAAATTTAAGAATGTTGTCAGTAATACAATTTTAGAAAACATAAAACTAACACACTATGAAAATTCAAATATTAACGGTTTTTCAAATCTCGAAGTACTAGTACGACCGCTCCTGATAAATTCTTCAACGCTATAAAATTTTTCCACTTAGATAAGGGAATTATTTGGTAAGGGTATTGGTTATGTTTATTTATTCCATTAGTGATTCGAAATTCCGATGGGTTTATCGTGTAAAATATCAATTGACTTGCACGATAAAATGACCAAATATTTTCTAAATCTACTCATTCTATTTCAAACGGTGCATCAAAAAATAATAAAAAACTTTGAAGATGAATTCATCTACAACGTATTTATTCAGTTCAAAATAGATTCAACCAGGGCATCGAACTGTAATATTTTTCGAACCTTTTTCCGCTCCGGTTGAACGAAAAACTTCGCTTGTTTCTGTTTCGCTCCTTTCGCGACCTATTCGAACTCATTATATTTTCGCTCAGATGCATAAGCCAATCGTCGGCTTGCGAGAAAACATTTTAATGATCTTAATACCTTCGAATTGCTTGTTTTATTATAATCGGCATTTTTACTTACACAGACTAAATTTTGAATAAAACAGTATTGCAGTAAAGCTTCCTTCAATTACATTTAAGTAAAACCTTCATTGTAGGAAACCAAAAATCAGAACGAAGTAACGGAAGGTTTTATTTCTTGGATTCGGGTTCATTCAGCTTCTTCCGCAAATTTCCAACATGTTGTTCAAACATTTTTAGGGATCAAACTCGTTAATTTTTTTTAATCTTAAAGAAACCTATCGCTAACATTTAACCACTCTATGTATATCATTCATCAATCGCGTAGTTACTAAAACTGGTAAGTATCAAACCTAACTTAATCAGAATTATACACGCACGTAGAATATTAATAGTTGACTAAAAAAAAGACAATTGTTAAAAGTTAACTACTCAAATTGCCGATCTCAGACAGAATTACTGTAATAGCTCAAATACCAAAATCACTACAGACAAATATATCACCAAGAAAATGCAACAATCATTTCCTTAAACAAAAGACAAATCTGTGTGATTGATATAAAAGTTTTCTGCGGGTTTTCTATTGGTTCTAACTGATGTAAGATCAATTAATTTTAAACTACTTACGTTAGAAGAATGAAATCCTCCACATGGAACACGGATATCTTGAAGGCAGAAAATAATGATCCCTCGCCAAATTTACCGAATAATCGCATGCCGAATAATAAAATCATTTTTCAGTTATGTTAAACTTCAAATGTTCACCCCATTTACCGAGTTTCAAATCTTTCACACACACTTTGAAATTCAAATTTTAACGGTTTTTCAAATCACGGAGTACTAGCACAACCGCTCCCGATGAATTCTTCAACGATACTAAAATTTTTTCGATTTAGACAAAGGAATGATATGCGCATTGGTTATGCGCACTGGCTCACGCTGTTCAATTTCCCATCCACCCCCCTGAGGTAATAATTATCGTAATATAAAGCAATATTAAATTGAAATTAATTTTAGTAAAGAAATATTTCAATAAAATTTTAAATATACTGGAGTCGAAATATTGCTTGAAATATATTTGTTTATACTCCGCGTACATTTCGTGATTTTCCCGAGGAAAGCTATAAATCATATAAAGAAACCGTTTGCGATGTTTAAAAAAATTTAATTAATTACTTCGGAAAAAAATCCAATACAAAATAAAAATGTATTAGTTTTATATGTAATATATTGTAGCATAATTTTTAAATTAATGGCCAAAAGACTTCGTAATAATGAGACAAAATTTATAAATTTAAATTGTAACGGTATATTTTTGACAGTAGCATTAATAATAGATCTTGACATAGTTATAACGAAATCAGTTCATCGGATATTGCATTTCTACTATAGAAGACGTAAATAGAAGAGAATGGTGGAAGAAGATAGCGATTTAAGATAAATGATAAAAGGGAAAGGACGACAGCTGTTCATAACACATTGGGGGATAGTTACAGAGTTATTACTGTAGCGTGCATGAGAGAATACAATGGATTTTGTATGATTTTAAGGGCATAATTAAGTAAAATTACTTTAAAAAGGTTAAGTAATTGATCTAAATGGAAGGTGTATTAGGTGTTAACATTAGGGAAAGGATCAAGCATATGAAGTATCTACGCATGGATTCGGATTAATAACCAATGGATGATCAGACGTGAAAGATACTGATATTTCCTTCCGTTATTCTTGAATATTAGGACCTAAAATGAAATTGAAATGGACCTAATGTCAGATATAAAAATCAAGACCACGACGTATAGTATGACGCTGCACTCGAAGAAAACATATTTTACAATTTCTACTTTAATTATGGAAGGTATATGAAGCAAAATTAATACAATGAGATGAGAAGCACGTATTCGGAGTAGTTGGTGGAATCATGCAGACGTTAACTAGCTCATTCGCAAGGACTTGAATGTCTTTCTATTATGTCCAAAGCTATTCATCCTGCTGCGGTTAACACGAGACGAAATGTAATTTTCTACTGTTGTTTCACGCAATATGGCAATAAAATGCTTTTAATAACTTACGAGGGTTTCTTTCAGTTTATTCGTTATTTAAATTCAGAATATCACAAATATTTTATACCATATACTATCCCTCAAATATATATAATCGCTCAAGTAAATTTAGTACAAGTCGGGTTTCTCTATTTAAAATGATCCTTACACAAAATATACCTTCAGGGGCACTTCTCTGACTCCTTGGCTGATCTCGTGTACGTAGATGGTGACGAAGGGAAAGTAATAACCTTTCAGAATTGCTGTAACAGGTAACCCAAACTTGGAAAGAGTAATAAAGGGAATCCAGTGTTCTCACTAACTCCATTCACACTTTTTAAAATCACTGTGTGTAATGCAGAATATCTGCTGAAAAATTTTGTTCCGTGCCATTTCACATCCTCAGGAAAAATACGAAAGGCAGCTAAATAACTCGACCACGGGCTATGAGACAGCCATTGAGCAGAATAGTGAGAACTACGGAAGTCACGGGATGAGTAAAGCAGGTTACGTTAGTCAGAAATTTCAATACCACAATTCTATTCTTCGCAGAAACGCGGTAATACGTCCGATTGGTTTCGTGACAATCATGTGCGTGTCATACTGGTTGTGATGTGAATTTTAAATCATAATTATTTGGTAGCGGTGTATAAAATGGAAGAAGTACTCCAGATAGTGTTTTCTCTTTGGGAATTCCTCGAAATTTTAATAATAACGTCGGTGTTACCAGAATATGCAAGTAAGTACGATTACAGTAAGTGGTTCAGACATTCCTGAATTTATTTAATCGGTTAACATTCAAATACAAGATAAGTTTGATTATATTTACAGATAGAATCAAAATGGGTTGAAAGACCATACTTCACTTGCCCTAATTGTAGATTTTTTTAAGTACAGAGCTCAGTAGGTTGAAATGAAGTTCCTTGGGAAGCAATAAGCTATTTGGAAGTCTTAATTAACCTTTGAAATTATTATTAGTGGTATTTTAAGTAACGTTTAACCTCAGAAGAAAGTGAATATTAATCCCTGATTCCTCCTAGCCCACAACTCCCTTCTAATTTGTTTCATCTTACCGCAACACACATTCCTTTCATTATGCAGGTCTGCCTAAGAAGAGCAAAGGCTGGAAGGATCATCGATACCTACACCATAAGCCATTAGCTACCAAAAGTTTTACGCTGTAAATCAGACAAACTAGGTAAGAAGGGAGGTGAGCATCTTTTGCCTTATAATTAACACTTTTCATGGAAGTAAATACAAAGAGACAAGATAAATGTAGGTATCAAGAATCCATCATTTCCTTCTATCTTTCAATTTCTGACAACCATAAACAAAACGAGTCAAAATGTAGAAATGCATTCCGTACTGTATCACAAAATAAATTACAAGTTTTCTGTCGATAAAGATATAATTTTACGATCATTACAAACTTCATGACCATTTGTGTTTCAGTCTCTTTGATAGGTTGGGGATATATTTCATAGCATTTTCTTAATTGAACCAATTTGATGTAAATCAGTGAATTGTTTTATGAATTTCTAACGAAAGTTGCATCATCCGTGAGCTTTTCCCTCGATTTTCTTCATGGCTGGGATAAAATGAAAGCTACTGAGGTGGTGCCAAATGATTCTGAATTAATTATTGTCGATCCTTATTAAATGCCAGAAAAGTGTAATTCACGGGGCTAATGTTCTGTATTTACGTTGCATTTTCAATCATTAATCCTTGCTCAAAGAGGAAAGGAAAGAAAATTACCACGTTCCTTTTTAGGGCAGTGAGGCTCATTTTCTCTAATTGCTTTCGTTAGTTTATTCAAAAGGGACTGATATTCAGACAGACTTTTGGGGCTGAATACTTAAAAGACAAACGACCAAAAGATAGGAGATGTTTTATAAAAGAAGAGAGAAAGAATATTATTAACAAACAAAATACATTCGAAAGTGATCTTTGATTCCTTCAACAGATGATTGTGTGTATCTTCATCATTCGACAGGCATATTCGTTTTCATTTAATCATACTTCACTGTCTGAACACTGTATTTTATTAATCTAAAATTTTACATATTTTTCACTTATTTAACATATTTGGATAGCATGGGTAACAAAAAGGAATCAGTAGTACCACTAGTAAATTCTTCTGTTCAAAGATTTTCAGGAGATTCAGGACGATCAAAAGTAAGTATTGAAATAGTAGATGCATCAAATCAAACACGGTTATATAGTTTAAGTCAGTATTGGTCAACAGGAAATAGTTTTCATTTCTTTAGAATCAGGCTTGAATAATTATCATTCAACTGAAAAAGAAAACGATCTCAACGATTAATGTTTAAAGAAAAGTAAAATATTTCAGCACAATATAATCATTTCTTATTCTACAAATAAAACAAAATATAACGTACAACGTCATTTTCTCTTGTAATAAAAATTAAGATGTGAAATATACATAAATATTACGAAACCAAGGTATACTTTACCTCTATTTCTTGTGTAATCCATCAGAACCCTTAAAAGGGACTGCGACGGTGCAGGAGTTTGACAGCTGCTCCACAGAGTACATCTTCTATTCAACGCATCAAATTATTTCATTGAAGACTCTGACACCTGACATCATCCAATCAATGTCCTCAATTTTTAACCATTCGTGACATTTTCTCAAAAGAGATATATCTTCTCTGAATGTCCCAGTTCCCTGTCAAGCAAAAGGGTATTGAGAAGTACCTCCGCAAGTGTTATAGAAGGCAACAGCAATTTCATTTATCTTTTTGAAAATTAGAATGCTAATAATGTAATATTATCACTATAAATAGTGATATTGATTTTTTTATTTCAGGGAATGGAAGGTTCCAGAAATCCAACCCCTATACGTTGATCAGAGGAAGAGGGGATCAGAGATAGTCTTAGCATAACAGGACGACGCCGATTTTTTTTGTATTTATATCTTACCGTACAACAACTTCCTGGGCGGTAACTTCTGCTATGCAGACGGACGACATTGAGCTTCGTTCCGGTCTTACCCTTGATGTTCCTGAAAATACCTGTAGTTTAAATGTTTTAAAATTAAATTGATTCATCAAAGATATTTTTATACTAGGATTTTATCAATCTAAATTATGTCTAACACCTAAATTGTAAAAAATTTAGAAATTTGAATCAAGAAAATGAAGTTGATCAAAATTCATTTTAGCATGATATGGCTATAAACAGCCAGTCAACTACCTTTCCGACATCATGAACGAGTTACAGCTTGTCACCTCCTGTATGACACTCATTAAACCGGAATTATTAATCTGGATAAGTGCAGAGTATGTTATAATTAATACTTAAATTTACAGAATAATAAATATTTCTTACCTTTCTGGGAATAACATGATAAAAAATATCTACCTCTTCTAAGCAAGGCTTCGATCCAGAATTATCACCGTTCCAGTTTATCTGCAATTTAATTAAAGGTTGAAATTAGGATTCAGTTCCGGTTTCTCTGCAACAGCGAACATATCAAACTGTTCGAACCCGATTATTTGCTGCAATAGAGTAATCAAGAAGCAAGGTTTATATTATATTCTACCTTTAAATAGAATATCTTTCAATTTAATTCAGCATAAAACTATCTAATTAAAATAAATAATAGAAGCATTAAATATAATGTAAGGCCGACACTCCGATATTAAGGTATAATAGAAGTTCGTGGTCTAGCCAACCTGTTTAACGCCTTCCCGGGTTCGAGGCTTTCTAAAGGAAGTTGTTTTCTTTGCTTTTAAAAGCGTGTTCTTTGGGATTTAACCATCGCAATTTTTGAGATTGATTATTTTAGAAGATATATGTGAGAAACTAGCATAAGAGCCCGTTAATTCTCAAACAGAGATTGAATTAAATACAGTAGTCCTATTCGTACAAAAGAAAAACATCTCTCATGTGAAAATAGCTCATTGGGACAGGTTATGGAAAACGAGAATTTTCTATGATTACCCCAAAATGTAATGAAAGTTTTCACAATTTGCAGCAGAAATCTTCAATCGAAGGTAAGATATGTTTCTATAAAATTACTTTATGAATATCTTCTCAAGTTAGTGCGATGATTCTTTTTCCGGAAACGATTAAAATGAAATTTACACGTATATCTTATGAGATCACATTGACTCGCCTACCTGACCTGAGACCAGTAGATACTACAAGAAATCTGCGCGTCGTCGGTTTTTTTAAAATGTGTAAGTATGCATACTTTACAACGACTGGTTCTCTAGTTTTAGGCGAACATTCAATGGTATACATCCACACTTAATATAGAGGAACTGCCCGTTAAGAAACAATGAAAAGTAAAAATTTATATGTACTACACTAATTCCGTAAGTACCACACACAAACATTAAATTGTAAATGTAACAAAGGGGACATGAAATTTCCTTGTAATTTACTCCACATTCTACTTTGATACATGCCAGTAATCTATTAGGGAAGCAGAGTCATTGTTCATTTACCCCCTGCCATTCAACGAAGGCATGCAGACATGCATACAAACGAAAATAATTTTTATACGCTTTATCATTATGAAATCCCGTTGACAGCTGATTAATAACAAACTCCTAATTAATCACAAGTGTTTCCCTATGATTCGTCGATGCAAAGCATTCGTAACTGCAGATGATAAAATTTTACAAAATTCCTTCTTTATTTAGTCTTACTAATTATTTTATATGGGTCTCAATGTATTCTAAGTAGAAAATGCTTCAGAACGGATTCAATAATGGAATTAGTCGTCAGGAGGATCGTATGTTTACAACCTTAAAACTTTTATTTATTTTATCAAAATTCTCGCGTTTTTAAACAGAAATATGATGACCAAAAAAGAATCTTTAATCACTTTTTCTTCTTTTCATGTTGTCTCCATTTCATGCGACTATTCTTATTTTGGCCTTTACGTGAATGGCAGGGGTTGACAAAAGGTGGTGATATGACATAATATTGCAATGAATCACTCTGATGGATTATACATTATATTTCATTATGAAACAGTCATTTTTGCATGTAAAACAATTTGAATACGTGGAAATTTCATTGCTAATGCTCAACTAATAGAAAGAGTGATAAAAATGTAAAGGATTTTTTTTCTGATTTCAATTGAAAAATTATAATAATGATGATCTTCTGTACTGTGTAGTTTCGACAACTATCCCCAATAAACCTTATTCTGTGTGAGGAGTGATGGTAGAATTAATCATGTTGAAAGCATTTCAAGTAGGTGGAAGAAAGGGTCTTAAGAAATAGAGGGGTTCTCATTTCTGAAAAGCTATATTGACTCTCGACGGAGGAAGTTGATAAGAAAGGTGGGCAAGAGGAAATGCATTCCGAAAACAACACATTCAAATGTATTACACCGCTCTCTACGGAAAAGAAATGGAGTTATCTTTAGAAATTTCAATTCACGTGAATGGAATTTTTAAAGTCTTTTCTTTACAAGTAAGTGCACCTATCCGGAGATTAGGAGGCCGAAAAACAAGCAAACATTATTCAAGATTCGGTATTGTCTTAAAGAGCCGTTGCATAACGAAACATACACCCAGTTAAAAACGCTCCCGCTGGAGACTTTCCCTTCAACGCGCATTTATCCCAGTCCCTGTCAAACAAAACACATGGAAATTCAACTTCAGACGCTCTTCTAAGAAGTTAAACAACTGAAACATGGCTTGAGAGATCTTGCTCACCTCTCTTAGATATTATGCGTCCATTTTTTTAAATCAGCCGATGCTAGGACTGGTCTCTTAAAAGTCACATTTTTTTCCGAGGGCAGTGCACTACAGTAATAGAATAGGGCAAGGCATGGCGAACCTTTTGTGGCTTTAGTGCCATATTTGATGAATATATATAGCCCGTGTGTCGATTTGGTGCAAAAATATAGATTGAGATGCTGATATTGTCTATTTTATCATGTCAAATTGCCGTAAATAACACCCATGATATCATTACTAATCAATAGAATCCATACATGCCTCCCGTGCCACATGCTGACAGACTGTTCGTTGATATGAAGACCTGGATGTTAATTCCCTCCCAGACCGATAATTACATACAAGCTTACAAGTACATACAAGCTTAAAAAAGATTTCGGGTTGGAATTTTAAGATTTAGCCTCGAATTGAGGAAATATAATAAAGTACTTTTGCACATACTTACTGCCTCCGATGGCGGAAGGGATAGAAGGCTTCACCCTCCAGAAGAGACTAGTTGCAATCCAACATCTCTTCTCACCACTGGATTCACTTCCGCTATCGCGACGTCATAAAGAAAAAAGAAATGATATTTAGTTTTTAATCACTAACGGCAGGGTTAACAATTCATGACGGCGGATATGAAGAATTCAACCTGCGCACAAAGGTTTTGAGAGTCTGAATGACCTCAAAGTCAGCTACGTAAAGGTCAACGTGAGGGGAAGTGTGAAGGTAACCTTCCCTTTCAACCGATCCCTTAAGTAGAATACGTCCACGACGTACCGATCCTTTACGTAATGTGAACGTATTCCTTCACTTTCCTCCTCTTCACAAGTAGATGAACGTACTTTTTCATGAATATACGTATATTATTTCAAATATGAGGAAAATTAATTTTACTCTTTAATACGTTTATGTACTTGTTAAATAATCTGTAATGATGATACTTTACATTGTAGTTTAAAATCTGGATCCATTTCATATTTTTAATTCTCACAAGGATGAGACTTTCTAGTTTCGACCACGCCTAATAAAAACGTTAGTATTTTATTGTATTGTATGTACACAATACGATAATTATTTGTACTCCTAATTTTGCAACATATCCGATCGTCTCCCAATATTTTCCCCTTCCGTCTTCCTGCTCGGAATAAATATCTTATTTTTATAATTTATTTCTCAATTTTCACTAAAATTATTANACAACATCAGCAACAACAAAAACCATAGCAACAACAATAACAAAAATAATAAATATAATAATAACAACAATAGTAAAACGACTTATTTCAGGGGAGATTGAGACTAGTTAGTCTCAACAAGTAGTAAGCCCATGTGTCACACATATATATACAATCCATACAAAACATTTCGCAAGTTTTCCCCTCAATTCTAGTGCCAAGTTGCTGAATAATAAACTTCGTTTACTCTGGAAGGCTTCTTCTGCCATGGCAATGTTTTTTGATATATACAATTCACTTCTCCAGTCGTCCATACCACCTAAATATCTGTATACAGCGAAATCCCGATCTAACGTTTTTTATCGGACCATGGCAAATCGACTTTAGATGCGGAAAAACGTAAGATGCGAAAAACAAAGATACGTAATCATATTCGCACAGAATAGTATCTAGACGTATTTTTTAACGTGTAGGTATGTACGTCNTGTATACAGCGAAATCCCGATCTAACGTTTTTTATCGGACCATGGCAAATCGACTTTAGATGCGGAAAAACGTAAGATGCGAAAAACAAAGATACGTAATCATATTCGCACAGAATAGTATCTAGACGTATTTTTTAACGTGTAGGTATGTACGTCGAAATGTTCTGTATATCCTCATCTCTCCATAAAGTATTTCGCTTTCCGACGTTGGATTTATTACAGATATATGTACCGTAGCAAAAAATCATTGCCATATGTATATATTCAATTGTATTAAAGTCTTGCTATGTCTCTTCTTTTAGCGAGCATCAGGAGTTGTTCAAGACAACGATTGCTATGTAGTCCGTATGTCCGCCCCTCTATTTATCTCAGAATCGGCTTGACTTAGAGATCTGAAGCAAACTGCATTGTGTTTCTACGATGCTGAAGCCCCCAGGAAAACTATTTTCATCACTGTAAAGGCCTGGGTTCGAACCCATAACACGTTTCCATAAGAGATGTACGTAAATTACGTTTTCATGACTTGCAGAGGTCGTTTCTTTAACAAAATTAAATTTGAAACAATGGTCCTACGAAATTGAGACAAGTGTCACAAGAAAGGAAAATAATCATAGAATCTTATTTTAGTCGTGAATCATTCATATAAATTCGAAATTGCGAGAACTTTGATAAAATAGACGGAAAATTCGTAAAAT
>KZ309073.1:32978-50544 GCA_000376725.2 Ladona fulva
CATATAAATGCACGGGGATAATCAGTTCTTATAATTTTTATAAAAAAATTACGAAAAGTAGGCTTTCATGACTTGAAAACAGTAGAATAAATATTATAAATAATGGTAATAAATATATTGAGTTACTATGATCTTGCGGCAGAATTGTTATGTGCTAAGGAATGTTTTCCTACCTTCTTAACTTTGTCCGATGTGAATTCTCCAAGTAACGCCTTCAAATAAGAAATCATAGCACTTATAATTTGGAGCAAAATAGTAATATTACACTTCTGATGAATACTGGTATTGTATGAATCAAACAAACGGAAAACAATGGGTTGGATCAGAGTCACTTCGAAGCCGAATTCAGAATTGCAATCTGTGCGCTATAAATTACTAAACACGTTATCAGATTATGCCTTGCATCCATGTGGAATGAGCAGGACATGCATATAGGCAAAATACACGTATTATAAGACGAAAAAATAAAAGAGCGAAGAGTGAAAAGAAAACTCGAACCCCTTTTTTCCCCATAATAGAGGAACTTTAACGGCTAAAATAGAGACTAAAAGTTAACTGATGATTATAGAAATTAACTCTATACTCACCATATTCACTTCCAGCGTACAGCTCTTCTTTCTATAGCACCAACACAGCATTTCTCGAATAATTACACACTGTGCTACGATCCCATTATTTTACGTTGCAATTCCTAGCCCCACTAAAATAATTGCATGTTCAGCAACTAAAACAGGCAGCAAAATTACTTTTTTCATTGAGATAGACCACGAAACGTAACGTATTTGAACAGTGCCGACGTCTCCGGAAATATAAGTGTCCGTTTCCGAAGTGAAAAACTCCGTTGCTGGACAGGACAGGAACTAAAATTCAAGGCCAAAAAATCGAAAAAAAGTAGATACTGCTCCCTTTCTTGCTTGAAATTTGCCTTTAGGAACTCTTTTTATCAGTTCACCTCATTATTCTACGAAAAATGGAGAAACTCTCGGTCTAATCGCGTATTGGAATGTTTTCGCAGGGGAAAGGTTCCACGAGCAATTCAATTGCCGGAAAGGTTCATTCCTAAGGGAATTAGTAGCGCTTTACGATATATGCTTAGGAAACTGATATTATTTATGCTTCAAATCTTTAATTATTTTTAAGGTAAAACTATACAATAAAATTGAAATGGAGCCTCACTTCAGGTGAAAATTTGCCGTAAAATATGGGTTCGCCATTTTGTTGTATAGCTTATGCAAATATCCTACTGTGACCATTACAATCAAGTAATATGAAGCATATACAATAGCTTTATAACACAGGATAGTTTTTACTCTATGATTTTGCTCATTTGGGTTCAGTGTTGGCTTGAAGTTGAAGAAATTTGTGAAAAATCGAAGACCGGCTTTTTTCGTAAAATTTGGTCAATTTTGACCCCCTGTAGAATTTTAATGCACCAGAATATAAGTAAATGATTTGGTAGTTACATGCAAAATTTATTTAAAAATAGCCATGGGAAGTTTCAAAGTCCGCGCTCAAAGAAACCATTTTCTTATTTTTGGCCAGCTTTTTTCGATTCTATCCCACTGTGCGACGGTACGAGTGGTTTGATACCCATTACTCTGCCTATTCGTATACAAATGTAACATACCCCTCCCTCCCCCACAAGCTTATAAATAAC
The DNA here is from genome assembly GCA_000376725.2 of Ladona fulva. NCBI lineage: Eukaryota > Metazoa > Arthropoda > Insecta > Odonata > Libellulidae > Ladona > Ladona fulva. Next base: position 34,636 of record KZ309073.1, read on the forward strand.
TATTTCCATTTTTTCCTTCGAGTAATCTTCATGCAAGCAATTTCTCGGAGATTAACAGCAAACATCCCGGACTTAAATCAGCGCGGACCAAATCGCCGGGTGCCCGTCAATGGTATTTGACGTTCCTGAAATCCCGGGAAAATCTCTTGCTACAATGACTTCCCAAAAGAAATTACAAAGTATCACCGTAATTACACCTAACATTAGTGGTCATCAACATGAAATCCAATTAAATGGAGAAATAAGGAAAAATTCGTATATTTTATGCTAAAATAATTTATTGATGATATTGAAACATATCAAATATAAAGTATCACATTAACATTCTTGCTACGCAAATATCATTCATACTAATTCCTACGGTGACTTTAATCCATTATCAAGGATTTTCTTCATGGATGCATTTTGAATACATTTCAGCTCAGAAAACGTTAATTGGATTGTTTCTTGAAGGATATTAAAAACTGTGTCTAAAGTCCTTTGGGTAAAAGTACTCCTGTGGTTCGCAATAGATGATATAGAAAAGTTGAGATGGTTTCTGCAGGTGGATCCTCTTTCTCAGTTTGTCTGTCCCTTTGAGCCCTATCAATAGTTGAGATTTGGTCATCAGTGTATTTGCTTTGCCTAGAAGATCTTCTCTTCTGTTGAGATCCTTTTTCCGCAGCAGGAACCGCAAGCCTTCGCTCCGTGGCCTCCACGTATGGTTGTTGAGCATAATATTTGTACAAGCAAATTTGTTTCCTATAACGATTCACAGCAAAAACATTTGATAGAAACCTTCTTATTCATCAGTAATCAAGAGAAATACCGAGCATTGATGTGATTTTATTCTAGAATGGATATAAAATTAGATAAAGGAATTAGAAATGAGGATGAAGTAAGAGAAAATTTTCTCACAAAAAATTCCAAGAGAAGTTTCCGAATTGGTAAAGAAATCTTCCATGATGTTACTCTGGCTAAATTTTGTAATCGGCTCTTAGTTGCCTTACATTATCCAACACTGAAATAATGAGATCCCTTGAATTTCATCGACTGTTATTTCCAATTTAATCGTAATCCAGCGTCCATTCTTTCACGCAATCAAAATCCGAACTAGTTCAAGTCGTATGGCATTTAGTTCATCCCAGTGGGAAGAACTCACTACGGAAAGAAGATAGATCCTCTTTTCAACCTGAATAAATGTACCGTAAACAGTCAAAAATGTTAGTTCTACGTTAAATCTATTAGTTTACAAACATGACTATAAATGGCATTATGTGATATATGATAATACACTATATTAATGACGTATTATCAATGGAGAGAAATGAGCCTTACAACTTTAGAGTTATTACATTCGCTCTTTTCAAAACAATTTTAAAGATTGTATTACTCCAAGAGAAACATTCGAGAGAGCTGAAGAAAAGAAAAGATAAGGGTAAATTAGGAAAAAGAAGAATAAGAATATAAACCATAATAATTTTAAGACAAAAATTGTCTATATATAGACCTTAGGAAAAAGAAAAAAGGTAGGCAAATTGTGGTGTTGGGGATGTTTAGAAACGATGAAATAGGCATACTGAGTGAGAACAAGAGAAGATTCGGAGACAAAAAAACAGGTATATCCTATTTCATAATTCGCGCTTTTCTAAACCCTGTATTTTACATTTTGAAATTAAAGAACTACATGAATATTTTTTGATAGAATATCGTATGCCTTTTGATAACCCAACACAACCTCTCGGATAGCGTGAAACATCCAAACAGAATTGAAGCTCGTGACTTGTTCTAATTAATTGGAGGCAAGTAATCGAAATTAATTGTTATACTACTTCTGATTGGCCAAACCTGCGGTTTGAATATAACTGCATTTCACTTGCAAAAAATTGCAAGTTTTCGAAGACGATGGTAGAGGTCCTGAAAATACTGTGAAGGCGTAGTCGTATTTCTACGAAATTTACGATATTCGACGGAAGAAACTGCGTCAATATCTTCCTCAGAAAGTTCTTTTACATTTATTTCTATTTTACGTAATGTCTTATTAATCTTTAAGATTACAACCATTTAAGTATTTTTTGACTTTTTTTCAAATTAGAGTAGAGAAATTATTATATCCGAAAATAATTCTATCAAATACATACAATTTTTGCTGCAATTTATCTTCGATTTTTGATTGATTATTTGGAACGAATTAGTTCGTAAAGCGAAGTACACCTGAATTATATTGGTACATAGGGTGTTTCTCTTGTTATGTTATATTTCACTGTTACGCGATAATTGCCACATCCGTATAAAATACGTAATATTTAATCTCTCTCTTGTAACTGTTAAAACATTTGACTAGGGTAGCAACTGAAGGGGAGGTAGCGGGCTTCTAATATTCTTGTACTCCATCTGTCTACCCACTGGTATTGAATTTGTTCACATACGTTATCAATCTTGACTTTTGGAGAACTTTATTAGGTTATTCACTTTTATGTAAATCCCATTCCCTCCAGAAACACATCCTCTGGCATTAAGAGGTTTTGGACTAAATGCCATGCCCAAGGTCTGCTCTGGTGTATGCTTACGACCCGACACATTCCTTCGAGGCTTTGCCATTCTTTCAGAATTATCGGAAATGGAAATCGTGACCAGGGCGCTCCTAACTCGAAGACGCCCTCGTTCTTTGCTTACCTCGCTTACCCCTTAATGCCATGCCCCTTCCCTCGATTTCCTTTCGCACTCATTAGCACCCGTGGCAAAAAAATCTAATTCCGTTCCTAATACGTAAGCATCAACTTCCAAAAAGTCGTACCGTGAGCATTCGGAGGTCTTTCTTCTTGTCACCGACTTAAAAGATGGCGCTGCTCTCGTTTTTCTCCACACTTCCAAATCTTTCCTTTCTGATTCTGATTGTGTCTCGGAAGTTCTCCCAGCGGAATTTAATGTCCCATCGCGGGATTCGGCAAAACATGTGTTACTTCCAATGTTGAAATACAGTGCACCAATCGTATCTGCTGCTGGAGTCTTCAAAGATTGTAGGCATCGGCGGAAATGCTCATCGCATTCACAATGGGATCTAGGAATGTGAAAAGCATAATAAACACATTAGAATTAATAGGTTATACTGAAGATTCCTCTTATTAAGTAGCTATGCATTAGATTTCTCTTTTATCCTCTTAAATGAAAGCTTCTTTAAAACGTAAAGAGTGTATTCCACCCACATATTTCCCTATCAACGTATGCTACTGCTATCGCATCGTAAAAATGTGCCACCTGTGTCTCTCTTTAAAGTTCAAGGAATAAAACTCAGTAGCGCTCATGTTATTGAAGTTATTACTAAGACTGAAGAAATTGCCAAATAATTTACCATGAGCTGTTTATATCCTGTAATGAAATCTATCTGAGCTAAAAAACACAAAATTTTTATCCCTTTTCTTGTGTCGCCATAATTTCAATCTTTTATTAAACCGCAGTCGCAAATATATGACCTAGTTAAATGTTGCGAATAAGTCTGCGAGGCTAGAAAGGAAGGGATGTGTCACTCGTTGGGACAGTTTGAATACCTTGAGACTTTCGGAATTGGACATATTTCATCACGTCTCCCGGCGCTACAGAAGTCTCCTGGATATTTAAAATCTGATTACTTGTGGTACCATTTGTCTAATTAAATTTTAAAATTTAGATTGGATAATANTCCCTTTTCTTGTGTCGCCATAATTTCTATCATTTATTAAACCGCAGTCGCAAATATATGACCTAGTTAAATGTTGCGAAGAAGTCTGCGAGGCTAGAAAGGAAGGGATGTGTCACTCGTTGGGACAGTTTGAATACCTTGAGACTTTCGGAATTGGACATATTTCATCACGTCTCCCGGCGCTACAGAAGTCTCCTGGATATTTAAAATCTGATTACTTGTTGGATTGTATGGGATAATAAATTAAATACAAAAGATGGACATTTGGCACAACCGCTTTTTGTCATTTCCTTTAAGAAAATGCTATAGTGGAATTCTTCTAAACCAGTGTTTCCCAAACTTTTTCATGCTACTTTCCCCTTGGATCCATACCACCGCCCCGCAAACATGATAATCTATAAAAATTAATATCTGTATGGCCATAGCTGGAGGAAGATAAAAAGGAAATTAAACACTGCAAAGACAAAAATATCCACCAAATTACTGTATGATAATTTTCTGACATTGTATTGATGCCATAAATCCAGTAAAACTCCTATTGAGGAAAAAGATGACAGGCAATAGAATAAAATTCTTTTTCGTCTTCCGCCCCCATAGATTTGATCAGCTCCCCTAGGGGGCGGCGTCGCCCACTTTGGGAACCACTGTTCTAAACTTTACGGTAATCTAAAACTGTGTAAAATAGAGGTATTGCTCTGCCTGTGATTCTTCGTTTTAAATTAAAGTCGATCGACACCCACTATCACCATAGGCATAACAGTCCGGAGCACTTGACGCATTCTGGAGTAAAATTCTCAATCTGTAAGCTGGAGTAGTAGTAGTAGTATTGTTAAAAGTGCTTCGACAGCTTAGGTCATTTCGCACATAGGCTCCCACCGGGAATCGAACCCGGGACCGCTTTCACTGNAGCCCGAAAAAAATTATTTGAAATATTTTATATGAAATCTAAAATATTTTGGAAATGTCCCAAATTCAACAGCTACCATTAGGGAAACTTTTTAGGGGGTATAAAAGATGATGCGTTTATGAGTTAACCTGTGACAAAAGAAAGACCTATATATCTCTCAATGAATGAATTGATACTCTTAAGAAAAGAATTATCTGTAATATAAGGCATAAAGAAAGTAGGTAAAAACCAGCGTGCCGCGGAAGCGAAGTTTTCAAAGTTGGAGAAATGTTAAAAATGGAGAATATAAAAGGCGACATGATCACATACATAACCAAGGGAATATAACCATTAATAATATATACCGTATTTTCCTGCCCATTAAGATGCACTTTTTCCCGTGAAAATTTAATCTAAAATCGGTCTACGCCTTATGGGCCGAGGGTCGGCATTTTTTCTGACACCAGGAATAGTCATACAATAGTAATTGTAAACAATGCTGCACTTTGACTCGTGGTTTTTATCTTCTAATCACCGTGGAAGCCTTTCTAGCATGTTGCGCTTTTCTTTCATTATTCCGGAAATTAACGATATTTTACGAATCTCGTCTCTTTGTTTCACTTATAAGCAGTTTACGATAATGTTTGTAATGTTTGCTTCGTTCACTGAAAAAAAATGGTACGTCTTATGGACAATGGGGTAAATATTATTTAATATATAAATGATAGATCGTGTAACTTTCACTTTCTGCGTATAATGCAGAATTCTATTCCAAACATATAAAAGAAAACTTCATCAAGGACAGAAAGATCCTGAGTGATTTCTCAGTGACATCGACCTACGGACCGATAAGGATTAATTTCTCATAAATTATTATAATATATTTATAATTAAACTTAATTAAAAACATAAGTTGATTATAATGCTTCTTAAAATCAATTAAAAACACGAGTTGATTATAATGCTCATGACCACTATCCGTATCATTATATGTACCTCGTAAATGGTGAAGAGTTGCACAAGCCTTTCATGCACTGTCCCCTAGTAATTTGCTCGGGACACAAGTCGTGTTTCCTACAGCACCGATCTTCTTTCGACAGCTGTCCAAGGTCTCGATAGTTTTTAGCTAAATCTCCTGGTCCGCACCACTTCGTTCCTGGTGAAAAGTTTTTAACTTTAAAAGTATTACAAATTTTCTTTTCTTGTGAATAAATTGAAAGCTAAAATATTCAATAATAAAAATTAATTACGGATTACGGAAAGCTCTCTTCAGAATTTTTCGTGGATAATTACCCAATTTAAGCACGCAGAAATTCGAATATAACGGGTTTAATTGATTAAAATGTAAATATTTGTTTAATTGGATTCGAACATAACGTTAATTACCTGGATATATCGGTCCGGTTTGACGGATCCTCCGTTGAGGTACTTTTTCGTTGCCGGTTTCTAATTGCATGGATGTCTGAGAGATCAAAGGAGCGGTCTTCAACCAGGAAAGGCACTGCATAGCAAGCTCCTGGTAACTTCCATTATTCTCTGCTACTTGACTGCTTATTTCATTCCAATCTTTCCTTGAGGATGTGGTTCTTTTGATTCGTAGGAAATTAATAAGATTTTAATATTTGCTGTGGAGGCTTAGAAAATACAGAATGCGATGCTGAATACCTCCTGAGACGCGTATTTTTAGGACAGCGTTATTCAAACATTTTACTGCGACACACCGTTTAAAGCACCAAATGTATGGCGACCCTTCATATATAATACTCAACATACATCATCATAACATGCATACGTTCTAATTTTATAATTTTTCGAATTTAATAAGGATATCATCTTGGAAATTACATGATACAGGTATGGAATACAAGCGTGCCCTCATTCTTACAGGTCTTCATGATCGGCAAATATCCACGTGTGCGCAGGCATGTGTGGTGATGTAATAAAATTATTTTAAGCTACGTGTATGAATCATTATTTTAGTAATTTTTTAGTTTTCAGAAAATGTTACTATTACGGCTTCCCACTCAAGTGTATGTGTAAAATAAAAATAAAGTTATATTAACTAAATACATGTCTCCTTAAATCACTTCTTTATCTTGAATAAATTTATCATAAATAATTGATATTCAACAAATAAGGACAAAATGTTGCAATATTATTTTTCTGTTGTTTTAAATTTTTTTTCATCTCGCCTTAAAAAATTTATCAATTTTAATATATCTTTTGTTTTCATTGATATTTATTTTATATTTTTATTTCGACGCATCACATGTGTTTTACCATCAACGGAAAAGATCTCGAACGAACTGATTTACCTTACCTTTCTTCGGAGTTATCCTATTACTGATGACGAACATATTTTACTATGAAATATTTTCCTATTGTAATACCTCACAATATTTGTTGGAAGGTTGTGTTCCCGATGTGTTAAATCATTTCTTATTCCTCAAGAAAAAAATCTGAAATATATAATTTTAACGTTTTAATCAATCCTTCTGATTTCTTATAAGTCAACTAACGTAGCTATTCAGCTTTCATACCGTAACTTGTTTTTTCATGTTGAACTATAATGAAGATTAAGCCCTAGATTAGAATCTATGCCGGGTTAAAGTTGATATTTTAATCCAACATAACTTTCTCTAAAATCTGAAGCTGTCTTATATACGTGTGTTCCTTAGTCATTGAGGTGTGAACTTATGAAACTGCCTGCCTGCAACTTATTGCAGAAGCAAAGACTATCGCCACTGAAACCTATTACTTCCCACCGTAATATACCTTCGGTTTCATCAATTTATAAATGACATGACACAATTCAAAGATGCAAGTGTGACTTCATTTTTATAGGTTTCCTTTTCCGGCGAATCTCCACTTATACACACGCTTATGGTAATGTAATAAAATGTTGTGCAAGGTACGTCGATCAACTTTTTTCCTCGACATCCTTTTAAACTTCAATGCTGAAAACTTAATAATTTAAAATTAATAATAGTGAAGGATGCTGAAATAATTATGATAATAATATCGCAAAAGGAATAGATGTCTATGGTCACTATGTGAGGTGAGGTGCCTTTATGAAAAAACATATTCCCAGTAAGTCAGACTCAATTCCAAGAAAATTATAGGAGAAAATTATATTCTTTGCTAACAGCAGTCAGCAAAGAATATAATTTCCAACAAACAAGGTTTATAATTAAAAAGATGACGTAAAGATGAATGAACATTTTCCTCAGGAATTTCTTCCCAAAGCGTGCTGAAGTTAATAACAGAACTTAGAAATTGATACCTAATTGAAATATAAATGAGAAACTCTGGATCACTAACGCTTCCAGGAGAGGTGTGCATGGATCCAAGAGCGAAAAGATGGCTTCTTCCTCGTTGTCCATAGCTGAGGTCCCAACAGCGGCGGAGTAAAGGATCTCATAGATGACGAGCAAATTCAGCAAGACGTGCCCTTTTGCCATGTCTGCATGAAGAAAAAGCAAAATAGTTGATCCTAATCTATTTATAACACATGTGAATCTCAGATAGTAAACTGATTAATGTTATTAATTAAATTTACTCTAATAATAAATCAATAGAAAATGTATCAAGAAGTATGAGGGATGAAAGCTATGTAACACTGTGTTTTAGAAAACAAAAGTACGCTAAAATAGAAAAATAGAATAGAATAGAAACGCCATTACTGCGGGCGAGATTGGGACTTTGAAGTCCCCTCTTACCCATTTAATTTTATGAACAGCCGAGGCTACTAAAGTGCTTACCAATCTGTGGAATAGCGAGAATATGATGTAAATATGTGGAAGTAAAGTCACTTGATCACCAAAGGAAGGTGGTGTCGACTAACCTCCTCCTGTTCCAGTTGCATTATAAATACCGCTGAAATTTCCAACAACCATATTTCAACACACGACGGAAACATAGATTCACATAACATTTTTTGAAATAAAATTTCTTCGCTGCTTTTTATCGACTATTTACAGTCCTATCACATCTATCTTTTTAGAGGTGATGATTTTCAACCTCCATGAAATTATTCGACCTTGACTTAAAAATTGACTCGCGAAAAAACAAAGCATCTACTTCTCCAAGGCGCAATCAACTTACACTAATATCACACAAAGTGTATAGGGAGATCAAGGACATTTTGCTGATGAATAACACTTAAGACATTAACAGTGATTTTATTTGAGATATTTCTTGAGATTAAGAAATCAAAGGCGAAGGTGAAACATCTATCACACGGTTTTCCTACGATTTAGAATATCTTCGTTTGAGAATTTTTTTGTATAAGCGCTAAGTTGTATCGGTTATTATAGCTTGTTTTCACCTTCAGGAAATCAGATGAGACTTAATATCTTTGCCAATAAAAATTATTCAAAACTAAAAGTTATGCGTTCGTTAAATTTAAACTTTTAAAAGTCGCATTCATTTCAAGGCAATCATGAAAAAAATATTAATCACTAAACTTTTCATGGTCATTCGATCGGTCGAAACTTCCAAGAAAACGGTTTGGATATTCAAACATCCTCTTGAATTTTAGAAGTGAAAAACAATTTATTATGGCAGGTTTCTAAAATTGCGAACGTAATAGTATTAATATTAACCAGAAAATATTCTTTTGAATTCGAACATAAAAAGGCACAACCAGAAATAAATGAAATATGTTCTCCATCCATCCCTTACAAAATGCTAGTATAATTGTTAAGTAGTATTGTTAAAATTGCTTCGACAGCATTGGTCATTTCGCACGGATGCCCCCACCGTCGAAGTCGGGAGAGTCGAACCCGGGAGAGCTTTCATTGAAGTCGAACGCGTTGCCCACTTGGCTATCCGGGAGTCCACTTACAAAATGCTATCTTGGTTAGGTTAATAACAAAAATATAGCACAATGAAAAAGATAAACACACATAACAGTCCATTTTCTCACATCCATTCATCCTTCTTTAGTGATTTTAAAGGTGCTTCGACGGCGCGACGATGAAGGTGATTCCGCACGTGATCCGGCACCAGGAATCGAACCAGGGTCCGCTTTCACCGTTACCTTTCTTTTAGAAGGTGAAGCAACATTCATTAAGAGCGATAAATAATAGGAAGGCGTGGGATAGTCGTTTCCAACTCGCGGCCGCATGCAACCCTCGAATTATATTCGTGAGGCCACGTCGGGTTAACAGAAAGTAAATACATAGCTTAATCTTTTGACTAATTTTCGACTTTCGTATTATTCTGTTAAATTTCAATTAATCCCTGGAAATAAACTATTTCAGTTGATTATTATAATCACAAAATCCGTACAATCCCACAGAATATATAAATTACAAGAAAATACTCTTTTCTGCAACTTATCCTGCTGATTTGTACAGATTTTGTGATTAAAATAGTTAGTTAACTGTAAAATTCTAGCGAATATAGCTAAGAAACGATAAATTTATTTCCTGGAAGATGAATATAATCTCGAATACCGACAACCTCCACCGATAAGTCTAAAGAGGCTGAATTTTATATAATTTAATCTCTACAAACTCTCACTTCTCCTTAATTTGAGATATGTTCTTTCCGAATCTTTCCATTAATCTTTCAATAACTGCTGAAAAATAACGGATAGAAAGATGAAATCATTTACAAAAATTCTTATAATTCGAAACTATCTTCGGTCAGGGTTATCACCGCTAGATCTGACTAGTTATTTATGTTACCTTCTTCTATACTGGCCATCCTATGGATATTTCTAGCCCTATTATATGCCCCTATGCCACCATGACTAATAGACTTTAAGTCAGGAATTATCAGTCACTAGTATCTAAAAAACAGTGATTTATGGTCTTCGTTGTCAGAAGGGCTTTTTTTAGAAGGAGTATTGTTAAAAGTGCTTCGACAGCTGAGATCATTTCGCACATATATGCTCCCACCGGGAATCAAACCCGGGCCTCTTAAACCAAAGGAGAAAGCGCTTGGCTTGGCTCACCCTTTCCGAGAGAAGATGATAATGAAATATGCATGTCGGAGTTGAGAATAATTTTAGAAATTAGCGTCCTGGAGAAACAAAAAGAAAACTGTATGAACCCTAACCGTTTTATCTCAGTGGTACAATTTTGTCTTCAGGCATGTTATTGTGGGTACTGATATAGATCTGAAGATAAGATCTTGAAGCTACTAATTACAAGCATAACAAACGTCATTTGTGACCGTGGAAAACTAGCAAGTTATTTTTGATAGGTGGAACTTTCGAACTTTCTAAAATGTCGCCGAGAATCCCCATGAGGACGGAAAGTCGTCTAAAGGTTTTCCTCGACCACGACAGGTAGTGCGCCTTTCCTCGGTTCTTATATTTCGGTAAATCCTACGTTAAATTATTATCAACATTTATTGGAGAAATCAATATTTTTCTCAACTATTAACAGTAAGACCCCGCTTAACGCTGTTTCAGCACTGCGCGGTTTTATTGGCACTCCCAGATTTTGCACATGCTTTGTTAATCCAAATTAATATTTCTGAAGATGTGGAACAAAAGGAACTTTCAACGGATTTTCTAAAAAACAGTTTAGCCACTACAACGGAAATTATGGATCAGTTTATACAAATTAATTTAAATTTTGATAAATGTTCAAAGGCAAGACGAAGAGTAATTGGTGCGATGGCTTGCAATAAACAGATGCTTGCTGAACTAAACAAAAATGCAAACGACGTAAGATGACTTCTTTAAGAAAACAAAATATGTCAAATGAAGAAGAGTCTTCCTCACACAAATCGATATCAGAAATAAATAAGTATATAATTAATGTAATAAATAATAATTGAACATAAATGTTAGAAAATAAAACAAAAAACTGATACATTTTCTTATTTAGTATTCTGTTTCACTTTCCCCCGTTATTTAGGTACGTAAGACGACTTCGTTTAACGCTGTTTCGTTTAGCGTTTGAACTTGTTTGAACGTATCCCCCGCGTTAAGCGGGGTCTTATTGTACTTTTTTTATCGAATTCATGGTTTTAGTGATAGAACTTCTCAAGCGATATCTGGTGGTAATCTATTCTAATTTTTAATAAATCACGTAATAGATTATTTGCGCAATATCAAAAAATCCACTAACCATCCTATATTTGCTTTATTAAATTTTAGAATTTCTATTATACGAGCACTTTTCATAACTAACTCCATTTAAAGTTTACTTAAAGAGCGTCCAAATTCCTTTGTAGCCATCGTTTTGGGTTACTTATGATGCGCGTATTTTTATTTGCTATTTTGTGGTGAAAGCGTATTTTATTTTATTCTTCTCCGGCTCGACTCGAGTCAAGAAAAACAACACGAAAAACGTAATGCCGAAAACAGGAGAATTTTGATACTTTGAAAGCCTGGACCACCAAAAATGCGGCGAAAAACTGGACGCGGATCGCAGATGAAGGAGCCCTCATATACAGATCGGAACGGTATGTACTTTTGTGAAATAGACAGATAAATGTCTTAACTCAACGGTGGTAGCTACTCCTTTCCGTAGTTATTTATACGAGTAAAAATGGTGTATCAGAATTCAAAACATAAGAATCGCAATAGCGACAAAAGTAAACGTACTTCTCAAAAAGATTTAGTTTCATCTTCAAATGCTACGGCTCGTTATAAATAAAGTTTTGAATATCAGGGAATGCTGTAGGAAATATGCGAGATAAGCAATGCTTTAGGGCTATCGTCTGCGAATGATTTCTTTCCTTGGTGTTACGTGAAATCATAGAGGCCGAATTCTGCATTAACTGCCTGAATTTAAGCAGAATCTACTAAATTTTTAAGCAGATGGAGGATTGGTGGAAAATGAAATGTTACAAGTGCCATAAGCAACAAAGCAAAGTAATCTTTAAATAGGCGTATAACAAAGGAAGAATATTTTCAAATTTATTAATCGTAGGTTCTATTCCTAAATTACACTAAAGTTAAATTTTACCTTCAGGTGAAGAATCCGTAATCAGGGCGTCGATAGTAAACTGGGTGCAGAGATAAATTACTCTAATCTTGATACTTTCTACAATCGAAATACAAAGTGGTAACTGCTTGCAGGTTTTGAATTAGATATCGTATTTGTATCACTGTATTGTATCAGATAATGAAATTAAAATACCAATATGGTTATCATCCCATGGTCCTGTCCCCTACTTCTCGTCGTATCTGTCAGTCATTATCGTTAATTAGAGGCTCAAAAACGAATTTATAAGAACACGAATTTCAAGAAATGAAAAGCTTCATCATTTTTTTGGTGATTTTTGCTTTGATCGTTAGCGGAATTAAAATATGGAAAGTACAATATTTATTTCCAAAATAATTAGTTATGAGAATAACAAAAAGGATTTGTAAGAAAGGAGAAAAATTAATTAGTTTGGGCAGAGGCTCTCAGTCACTTTTTGGAGTACCCGTCTATACCGCTTCCTATTTATTAGAAGAGATTTTTTTTAATTTCATCAATATCTTAGCAGAAATCGTAACATTACGTGAGATCACGAAATGCAGCTACCACATCACCGATAACACCGATAACTAATAGCCTCTTGATTTTCCTTCACTCCTATACACAAACGATGCTATTATCTAACTGTAATTATGGTTTATGTCAAGTTCAAACATTGCAGGAAATCTCAAACGTTAAGAATCAGCAAAGACTAAAAATTATCTGTAAATTTGTCTTCTTAGTCGCTAGTACATTTGGTTAGCCACTTTTGCCTTAAAAATGATCACCTAATGAATGATTTTTCGGAAATGGAAGCGTTTTATACTCTTCAAAATGCCGTCGAAGGAAATAGATCACAACTCAAGATGCGCACTCATTCTGACTCACTTACCTCGTCCTTGAATCTCCGCCTTCCTCGACCACTAATTTCCAAACGTATTGTTTCGTATCGAGAGCTGCGCGTGCGTTCGGGGATCGAAGACAAGAAAGAGTGAATCCCTCAAGGGCTTGTCTAGGAACCTTGCGATATTTTTGACATTTGGAAAGGAAATGCTGTTTTGGAAATCGATTTTCCGGCAGACTCACAACGTGTGGTTCCTCATGAAGCACTTTCGATTTCGATCAGTCCGGTCTAGTGAGACCAAGCTGATCGAAGGACATGAAACAGTTGCGTAAACTTTTAATTCTTCAATGATAAACAATTTGATGCCCTACCGAAGCCATTAAACATTCGACTTTTGGAAGAACCTTTCTGGAAATTATGAAAAATGAGGAAAAACATAAAATCCGTCTGAATTGGTGCACTGACAAACTTTGCGGGATTTGACAAAGAATTTTTTTCACGCGTTCTTTGACGGAGTCCAAAATGACTATTAGATGGATTTTATACAAGATTAAGATATCCTCCACAGGAAGCAGTGAACGGATTAATGTTGTGCTTGATGCTGTCAGATGGTTCGACATTACTTTTTGGATTTTCGAATCCACTATTGCAAAAAAATATCATTATTCTAATAGATCTCATAATATTTCGACAGACGAGGTCGGCTATTGTTTTAAACTCACTGTTTCCTTTTCTCGCCATGTTTTTATATCACTCGAATGTCTTTAAGTCGCAGGGATGTAGGTCCTTTTCTTTTTAAACCTTTACCGTTCTTTACTCTGGATCTTATTCACTTTCGTATAGAAATCAGATATTCTTCTTCAAGGGAACTTAATGTCTTTTTACGCCAACGGGATATCGCCACGCAGGTAATATTGCGGTAAAGAATTTGCACAGCATTCCCCATAAATTGCATCAAAAGCTTTGCTTTATATTATTTGCAGCTGCTTGATCGAATAGCCTCTACTAAACGCAATGGATTCCAGGCCATCGTAGTACGAGGAAAATGGTACCACAAATGTTCTAACACAAATATCAGCCATTACAGATGACCTTTAAATAATTTGGGAATTTCTGCGCGGTTCTAAGCACTATCTTTAGACCACAGGAAAAAGTTTGCGTGCGTTTGAGAGCATCTAAGTCGTAGTTTTAAGATGGTTTTTAAAATTAGAGTGAAAACTTTATTTTACGGAAATAAACGAAAAATCTTTCATGAATCACCAAGTTTTACAGATTTGTAACTTAGTTGCGGTCCGACGCAATACCGTACTTTTAGAGAATTTTTCCTGTCATCCGGGTCATTGTGATGGCATCTGACCTAAATTGCTCGGTAGATGAGTTACTAGTCCATCGATTTTACCTAGCTATGAAGTTACGAAACCAATCAATACGTATTTCTTGGAATTATACTTCCTAATAGCAATATATTTATATTGCTATTAGGAAGCTATTTATAATTCCCCTTAAACCTCTTATTAGAGGTTGAAAGTTGAAAATAGTTTTTGCATTCTTTAATTTAAATATCGCAATCTTTTCATTTGAATTTTCTAATTCTTTTTTAAATATTTTTTCTTATGATACGAAACTATCCTAATTATTGTTTAATCCTAACAATTTTCACTAATGAAGAATATTTAAGCTTACAATCAGGGTTAATTAATCTGTTGTAAAGTATTCATCCTGAAGGCCAGTTTGGACCTCATTCCCTCAAACCATCAGCTAAGAAGAGCTAGGAGAGAATTGAGGCTTACTAGGCAAGATGAGAAGTGAGGTAGTTTGTCCTTGCTTTCCTCACTGAGCCAGAATGCTGTAAGCAGATCAAGCCCATGTTAGAGAAGCACAATTATTCTACAAGTAACACTTTTCGTAACATTTCATGAGAAACCTTAATGAACGCTATTATTATCGAGTAGCTTTCATATCATCACAGCCATGAACAAGACAGACAAAAGAGACTAAATCAGCTTATGAAGTCTGTGTCAAGCAAATACAACAAGATCAGACTAATTGCACATTATTGAGTAATTGCCAAGTGGATTCATTATTTTCTGAAATTTATCACCATTTTGAGGTGAAATTAACCTTCTATTAAATACCCTTCCCAATGGTATTTATCTCAATTACACCCATAAATATTTTCAATTTTGGATGAATTAAGGCTCCAAATGATAAAAAAGAACTTAATATTTCAAGTGAAAAGTTTATGTGGAGTACCTTGAGTGGAAACTGATTGTAAGACTGGGATCCTCTGGATTACCTCAAAATTTGGAAAGCCTTGTTTAGCTGACTAGAATTTTATTACACAATATAAACAGGTTTAATTAACATGAAATATGAATAACCCTATATCAGTGACGTCGTCGTATTCTGTACAACTTGGGTGGCTTTTCAGGCTGTTTCTTCCTGGATAGTCCCATGAACCTAGGGTCCGGGTCTATTCCTTGATTACACTCCTCATGAAATTTTAAAGGCGTCAAAAGATTTGTTTTAGTCTTAGTCCGACTTCAAAAGCAACTAAACGAATCAAGTGACGACTACTGTACCACATACAAAG
>KZ309073.1:50747-80270 GCA_000376725.2 Ladona fulva
TGTTATTTACCAGAAAATATGGTAATGATACTTCTAAGCTTCAAAATTTAAGTTTTTTGAGAATGCATGAAAAAATTAGCCAGGCAAACAATAATTACCCATCTCCAGCATCTGACTGGATTCCATAAGTATCAAGAATTCTTCTATGACATTCAAATTATAATAGATAAATTACTAAAAAAATGTTTTTTATTAATTTATTTAAACTTTCACTCTATTTACCCTTATGTTAAGGAAGTCACATAACCACGAAAAATGTGATGTGAATGTAATAATCTTACTTCCAACCATATTCAACAAATTAAGTAAGTCTTGGAGTAGTAGCATAGACCTCTGCAGTTATGTATTAAACAGACCACCATCCAAAGGATATGCAATAAATGCAAAACTCCTCGGGAAGACATCCTCGTCAATAAAATCAAAGATTGTGAAATAATGTAAAAATATACTCCCTAAGTTGGAAGTATGGAACATGGAAGAAAACAAAAAATATTATTTCTCGTATTTTTAAAGATAATTTTTCAATTTCAACTTTAACCCAATACATAGCAGAGGTCATCCATAACATGGAATTTATGTCAATGTTTTCCAGAAATGTATTTTATTTACATACATTTAAATAGTTACATTTGGAAATTTCAATAAAACAGGCAAATATCAGTATAGGTGGTCCATTAATGAATACATAAAACACATTGATAGAAATGCTACAAAATATACTTTAGAAATACACAAGGAAATACAGTAAAAAGATCCTGGAGTTGGAATTTGAATTAGGAAGCATAAATGGCAAGGTCAATCAAAAAATATTCACAGTAAAATCAATAAATAAATTAATATGCAATTCACAAAAAATGATACACATATATTTCAATGCTTTGCATTGTTTTCAAACTTGACTCTCCGATTATATTCACAGTTATAGCCATTTGCTCTTTCATCCTCATCAGTTTCTTCCAGGGATTGTACAACTGATGAAGTGAAACTGAATTCAGATTGGTCATCTGGGGTAGAATGTCTACAATGAATGAAAATTGAAGAAATAGGTGAGTTAAACAAGCATAGGAATGACACCAGTTTGGCAAAAAATATATTATTTATATCAGGAGAAAGAGTTCTATTTTATTTACATACAACAGGAGTGTTACTATTGAAATTTTGTAGGAGTGAACCTTCTTCATAGTGAATAGGCCAGCAATTGGGAGATTTGGGTTCAAGCCCCAGCAACAGGTGACAAACTCCTTTAATTATTTCTCTTAATTCAAGCATTTGAACCAAAAATGTTTGATTTTCTGCTTTGAGACATTTGTCCATCAAAAAGGAAAAAAATGTTAATGGATAAAGGTTTTTCTCAGTACCTATCACATACATACAAAGGGAATTCAGTGCATAAGATTTCCTTATGGTATAATTACTTTTACCATATTTTCTAGTAGATAACCGATTTGTTATCAATAGAAATAATAGTGTGTGATATATAACAGAAAATCTCATTTAATTGAATATTGAACTCAAAAACAAATGACCAAACAACTCACATCATATATTGCAGATGTCTTGGAGTATATTCTCACTTACTAGGGAAATTTTATTTCAACCAACATATTTTAAATGTTAATGTAATCATATAGTTACATTTCAATACACAAGAGTAATTATATATTTTTTGGATGCAAGATTCAAGCACAGAATTTCAGCTTTCCGATATCCCTTTCCCCCTGCCACACGCAGAAAGGCGGCTTGCAGGGTACTAATGTAGATGTATCCATTTGCATACGTCCTCATAAGATGGTCTCTTTATCTTCCCAGTTTGTATATTCTTGGACATCTATATAATCCACTCCTCCCACTTAGCTCAAAGTTTTAGAAGGATCTATTAACCATTAATTAAATCAGGGGGTTTAAGTTTCTTCATCAGTCCACCAGATAAAATTGCTACCTTGGAGTATTGTTGATCAATTTCTTTACTTTGGGCACTAATTGGCTAACACTTTGATTAAAACAGATTTAGGGCTGAAGAAAGCATGTTTATGTTTTTTCTGAACATTATCCAACTAGAACTCCATAATTTCTTTATTTATCTACCTATTTTCAATTGCAGTAACAATGAGGTCTTTGGAAAAATACCCCTTTGGCTGGAATGGTTTTCCTCTTCAATATCACCATAGGAGATAACTTGGAACCATCTAATGTAATGTATGTACTACAATACTACTGTAAAATCTGACTTTTCACACCCTGTTGTAGTAATAGACATTTCCTTTGCACCTTTAAGATTCACAGTAGGGAGAAAAAACTTACTGGCAGTTCATCCATATTACCCAAATGCATTTCTTCTGCTCTGTAAATACTCTCTTTCACAAATTGTCTAAATTTGATCACCATGGCCTCCCAATCTATAGGTAGTTTCTGGCCAATGCTTGTCAAGGCATGAAAACTTAAATTATTTCTTATCATGAATCGGAATCCCCAAAAGGGATATGCTTTGAAGTCAATTGTGTTTTCCTCTCATGCAATTTGTCTTGCTTGAAGTAAACTTCGAGTTGTTGAGTCTAATTTCTCTTGATCTTTCAAGAATAACCCAAATATAAAGTTCTTTTTCATGTGTTGACAAGAAACACTTTCTGTAGCGTACGGCTTGTTTGACTCATTTACTTTGGCAAACAGAATAAGTTTTAGCTTAAACTGAGCTGTGTATGATTTGTGTTTTTGCTTTTCTTTATGCCATGGCCTTGCAATAATAAAAATAACTAATTATATTTATTATTGAAAGGCCAAGTACACCAATACCTTTAATACCATGTTCAAAATTAGTTTATTTTCTAGTTCATTAGTCCATTGAAAGGTAGTTTTAATGAATTTCGCTGTGGCTTAAACGGCAAAATAATGATTTATAATGCGCTATATTGTGAAAAAAATACAATTTAAAAAGTGCATGTTACCTAGTAGGTGCGTGTTATTTACCAGAAAATATGGTAATGATACTTCTAAGCTTCAAAATTTAAGTTTTTTGAGAATGCATGAAAAAATTAGCCAGGCAAACAATAATTACCCATCTCCAGCATCTGACTGGATTCCATAAGTATCAAGAGTAGAAATGCTTTCATCTTCAATCCCAGGGCAAGCAAGATTTCCTTCAAGCTTCAGCAGTTCTCCATATTTAATATCTGAGCTGGTACTTAGGAAGATAGAGCCATGAGAAATACTGGTACCTAGAAGATTGAGTAAAATTTAGGTTTAATAACAGTGACCTAAGTCAATCAAAATTATGAGAAATAAATCTGTTTTTTTTGTTGAGAAATTATCTTGTACAGTCGAACCTCCTATAACGACCGATTTTGAGATACCCCGTGGGTGGTCGTTATAGGGAGGTTCGACTGTAATTAGAAATATCTTTTCTCACAAGACTGAAGCAAAAAAAAAACCATTTTCTTTATTTGAAAGAGAAAGAAGTATTACTACAACAACCAAGGTATAATCTATAAGGAAAATAAACATGGCTGTGTTAATAAATTTGAGGTGAGAGAAATACTGTAATTTGCAAGTAAACCAACTGTCAGGGAATTCTAATCAGTGGTGGTTAGGGTTATCAATGGCCACACTTTGCAGAGTATTATCCTAATAACATATTTTGGCAACTACAATGAATTTCCAGATGGTATGTTTGCTTGCAAACTACAGCTTTTCGGAGTTTTTCTCAGAACACAAATGAACAAAGCTATAACCTGGCTGTCCTAGTTATCAAAATGATTGGGACTGGCAAACATTTAAAATTGTTAAAGGTAAGAATATTCTATGTTATAAAATCTTCATAAAACAAACCAACCATATTTTTTAATATGAAAGTAACCAAAATAAAAATTAATGGTTTGATAAAATTGGTAGATAAGTATGACATAAAAAAATATGGTGTAGAGTTAGTTATATGCAAATAGGTAAGATAAAAGAGAGTTAATATTGAAAGATTTCTTTTTTTTATGGTTAAATATTAGCTATTGCAAATATTTAATAAAGAGAAAATTATAATTACTTGAAGACTGAAGTGAAATTCTTGGCAAAAATAAATTACATTCATTCATAATAAATGAAAGTACAATATTACTTCTTCAGTGGTAAAATGTCTAGGCTAACCCTAGTTTAATATAAATTATTACCTAAGAACTGAGGGTTTGGCAATTCCAACATCACTTGCTGTGGAAATACGACTTTGTCGGATCCCTTCTCAAGCTTTGTAAAAGATTTTGAAGTTATCCTGAGGACCTCAACCAGGGCAAAATGAAAAATGAACAGGTACGGCTTCTGAAATGCTGTTAGAATAAGAAATGAAAATTGTAAAATTATACATACATATAAAGCCTCTGGAGTGGATGAAAAATTAACAGAATAAAAAAAACAAATTCAAAAGATTTTTTAAAAGTAATGCATGAAAATTTGAATAGGAACTTACCAAATGCAAATGAAATATGGCTCCATTTAACATCTTCCTCCCTTGTTTTACGACCATATGCATCAACAAACACAGCAAATTCATGAAAACAAAGAAGATACTCAGGATTGGTAACAGAACTTGATATATCCAGGACAGCAACAGGAAAACTTTTCAGATGATGAGTTCCTAGTACAGCATATGCCAGGGATGGATCAGATCCATCAAGGAACTCTGAAAAGCAAAAGATATTTTCATCATACTGATTCTTTAGAAGTAAATTTATTGAAAGAGAATATTTAAAAACTAAATAGGAGGAATGGAAATACTGCAATACCTTTTGCCTCAGTTTATACAAGGGATGTGTGAATACTGTCCACGAATGCTGGAATACCTCAAATTCTAGAAAGTATTCGACATTCGAGATCTCAATTAATAATGCTAAAAGCACGAATTTGAATACCTCAAATACTGTGCCATGCACCATTTGGCATTGCCATTAGGCACCAATATGTGCATACAGCACTATGTTTGACATGCTTACAAACCACATATGCACAGTGAGGAGACATCATATTGTTTATTGAATACCAGCATTTAATAGTTTTGATATTGCCCGTGAATGAACCATTGTCATGTGAAATTGAAGAAAGTTTGCTCAAACATAAATTTTTGTGGTGTTGATGCCCTGAATTTTGTACCATGATGGGTTTCACCATTTTATTTATGGTGACATGAGGAAGCAGTTTCAACTACTTCAATCTAAACTGTATTTTTTCACCACCATAAATAATGTGGCGAAACTCGTCATGATGCAAAATTATAGAAAGTTTGTAAATATTGTCGATGGTGCTCAATAAGAGGTTGTTAAGAATATAAGCTTATGATCTGATATACATTTTGATCATTAATTTATAATCTCTCTATTGTACACCTCTATAGTGTAAAACAAATTAGGTACCCCTGGTAACTGTGACTTCGTACATATTGCATAATGCTGCACATTTGCTATATTGCCAAAACATTATAAGTAGAAAGAAAGTGCACATCTACGTCTTATAAACTTTAAATTGGTCATGACAACACTCCTTTCTTGCTCTCAGGGAATTTTTACTGAAAAAATACTCAGCCCAAAACCAAAAAGCCATGGAATGATCGTTTGTAAAGAGCATAAAACAGATTTTACCAGGTTACCCACCAAATTCCCTGAGTTTTCCAGAAGAACAAAATTCCCTAAATTTTCCAGGATTTTCACGATAGTGGACACCCTGAATTTACCTAAATTAGATTGTAAAAAGCGTCAGACACATTGGATTCAGAGGAATATTACAAATACATCATAGTTTTCTGCCAATTAGGGAGATCAACTCAGTTGAAATCACACTTCAGAGTATATCTTTGATGGCAGAGAAAAGAACTCATTACACTGTAGCAATCGAAAGAAAAGTTATATTATTTGCAGAAAAAAATTTTAATTTTGCCGCCGGAAGAGTATTTGGGGTTTCTGAATGTAACATTAGATGCTGGAAACAAGATGCACATAAGATTTTTGCGCTTGCAACTGTCAAGAACTGGCGTTGCATTCTGCCACAACTGTAATCAATCATTATTCAAAATTATTTCATCCCCCCCTTGTGGAGTTCCAAAAAGGGGGGGGGTCGTCTTAGATTCATGCTAATACAGTATTGCTCATTTCTATTGATTCATAAATTTCTTTGCAAAATTTGCTGGAAACTATCAATTAATTGAACATCAAGACAAATTAGAAGTAAATATTTTAAATACTAAAATTTTAAGGAATAAAATAATAAAATTTTAAGGAATAATCATGTTAAATTAGAACTGAAAGGTAAAAAAATGGCTAGACATGTAATTGTATAGACAAAACAAACAATTGATGAAGTTGAAACAATGTTACACATAGAAAACCTCCAACTTGTTTTAAGATTCATTTTACCATAAAAATCATGCTATTCAGTTCTTCACCAACATGAGAAAAGGCTTAAAATAATGTTTGAATCGTAATTTTTGAAAAGCTGGCCAAAGCCACAACAAAGAAAAAAAAAAACTTTTATTATTGAGCTGCATACTTGGTTATGTGAACTGTTGTGTAAACCAAATTATATTGGTATTAAATCATAGCAGTTTTACACAAAAAATTCCAAGAATAATTGTGACCAATCATTATCTCAAACAAAATAAATAAACACTGAAAAAATAAAAATTTTCTCATCACAGAATGAACGAAAGAATTTAATTTTAATGGGAAAATCTTCACTGTCTCACTTACAAGACATTATTTGCAAACACAGAATTAACATTTTTACTGCCCCCATCATTGATTAGCTGTTCTGGCATATCTTCATTGGTTCTTAAAATGCATTTTTTAAGCATAACAAAATATTTGTCAGAATGTGTGATAACATTTTGCGTTAACTTAAGGTGAAAAATAAAACAAGAGCAAATCAAAACAACTAACCAAAAAGAAAGTTTGAGCGTGAGGAATAAACTGGAAATGTTATAGCTATGTAAGAATGCAAGACTCACCTTCGACAGAATAATCTTTGAGATCAATCTCAAAGAACTTGTCACAGCCAACAATCACAGAGTGAGGAGCAAAATGAAGACAACTGCATGGTTCAGCAGTTTCCATTTCTTTGCACAGAAGGAAAGCTTTCTTCTCTGCTTCCCATTTCATTATGCTGAAATATAAAAAAAATACTTGGATAAGAGGACTAATTAATTAATTTAAAACTTGAACTAAAGGAAAATACTAGAAAAATTGCGAATCTGCATTGAATAATACTTATATTTAAGAAATATGGAATACATGAGACCAACGTTATAAATATACTCTCTCATAAACGACAAACATATAATATGGTTTTTCTCAACCATATTCATAATATGGATTCATTGGTGCATATCATCTAAAAAGAAAATTCAATTACCCACTCTCACTTCCTAAGATTCATCTTAGTCTGGAATAGTAAGAAAAATCATACTCTCGTTTTAAGAAATTCAGAATATTTAACATTTTTCCATAAACCAGAAGAGACTTAAAATTTTATTTACTAAATCTAAAAAGAGAGTAATTCTGGAGATACGTTACGCAATTTTATCAGAAGATGCAGCACAGAGAACAGGGAGAGCTGAACTGTCATGAGGATTCTTTGCTTGCGCTGCAAATAGGTGACAAGATTCAAGGCCTACTTCAATTGGTTTGTATGAAATCTTTGGCCTTGAACATTCTGCTGCCTCTGCAGCAACAAGAAGTTCACGAAGATCCACTTGTATTAACTGCCGTCCTTCTCCTGAAATGGAACATGATAAATTTTTATTAGAGGAAACTCACAGAAGGGTTTTCAATATCTAAACTTGTTCTGTCAGGTAGGAATTCTAATCCATTCTCGTGAATACTTTACATTCTTTCAAACCTAAATCCACAGAAAAGGTGGCTGGGAAGAAATCCTAAGACACGGTGATATCCTCACAATCTTAAAATATGTTGAAGATATGCCCAAAAATGCAAATTTTTGAGAGAAAATTGATATGCAATCTTATTTTAAATTTCTCAACGATAACAAACTTTGCAAATCATTTAATGTAAGAGGTCTGCAGGCAATGGCTTAACTTCCACACTCATAAAGTCTTGGGCTTGAGAATACACTTCCTGCATGAAATATTAAATTAAATATGATAATAAAATTTTCAGATTTTACAGTTTATTGTAATTAATACAAATACCTACATGCAGGTATACGTTTAAACAAAAAATTTCAAGGAAATGGATCTGGTCAACCCACACAAGAGAAAAAATACTATCACCATTACAATTGATGTACAGCATATCATGCAATTCAGTATCTAACAAATCATCAGGATAAAAGAACTAACTGGATCAGCATCTGATGGGAATTAATAATCAACTGCTATGGATATCATCAATATGCTTCTACTTATCGGGAATCAGAAATGACAATCAAATCACTATATCAGCAATGGCAAAATTCTAGAAACACAAGTATCAGCAGCACATCTTCTTTCAAAGAATGTAATAACCAAGCTAACTAAGAATGCAGCAGTTTGGAAACAAAGTAAATGTATGAAAGATGTATCTTTGCTTAGCAAGGAAAATAAGCAGAACCTCTGATTCATCTCCACATACCTCATTACCTAGATGTTTATCTTTTTCTAGATAAAGAGGTGAGATTTCATTCGAGACATTTTTAGGATTTTTCTCAGCAAGTGTAAGAAATGAAGACATTTTTATTCTGTTTGCTGCAAAGTTATTATCTAGAAGAGACAAAGTAAGGTTCACAAAAATGTAAAACTCCACTAGAATATACTTCCATCATAAAATATTGTTTCAGCCAACAATGAAAAAATTAAGTACACACAACATAATATTAGTTCTTTGATAAGGAAAATATGAAATGAAGTGTTTTTAATGGAATCATAAGTAGCACATAAATAAGTTGAAACAGTAACTAAGGATCAAGAAATGAAAAGAACAAAGAAACAGAAATCTCCTGTTCCACTGTTCCCTGGAAAGCAAAGACAGAAATCTGTGACCAGCAACATCTTAAATAGTCTACATTTTTCCAATTCTGATCCAAAGAAAGGAAGAAAAGGATTCTTAATTCATTTGAATAAGTCTGCTTACCAGCAATCATAACAGCTAATCCAAGTGGGTTCAAAAGAGTAAGTTGATAAACGCAATCCACACCAAGAATCCTTACTGGTCGATTTCTACTTGAATTGCTGCTGCTTATTCTTAGCGAGTAGAGTCCTTCCTCAGCTCCCAGAAGAAGTAACTAGTTGAAGATGTTAAAAACTCTGAATGACAGCAGCATAGGTATTAATAATAATGGATTGATTCTGTTAAAAGACTGAAAACACTCACCTCCTTGCTAAGTTGATGGCAGCAGTTGAGGCTAAGAAAACCTTCACCATGCAAGTGAGATACAATTTCTCCTTGGTAACGAGAATGGGGGATATTTCCATCACCTTTAGCTTTGAGAGTTGTTACAGCTGATTCTAAACATGACACCCAGGCTTGCTTCTCAGGAAAACTCAAGGCCATTATCAATAAACTTCTATTCCCAGGCCAACATGTCGTCTTAGAGCCTATTTCAACCTTTAAAAGATGCAAAATGAACAGATGAGTATATTTCCTAATAATCACCAAGTTAACTGAAAAAATAAAAATTTTCTCATCACAGAATGAACGAAAGAATTTAATTTTAATGGGAAAATCTTCACTGTCTCACTTACAAGACATTATTTGCAAACACAGAATTAACATTTTTACTGCCCCCATCATTGATTAGCTGTTCTGGCATATCTTCATTGGTTCTTAAAATGCATTTTTTAAGCATAACAAAATATTTGTCAGAATGTGTGATAACATTTTGCGTTAACTTAAGGTGAAAAATAAAACAAGAGCAAATCAAAACAACTAACCAAAAAGAAAGTTTGAGCGTGAGGAATAAACTGGAAATGTTATAGCTATGTAAGAATGCAAGACTCACCTTCGACAGAATAATCTTTGAGATCAATCTCAAAGAACTTGTCACAGCCAACAATCACAGAGTGAGGAGCAAAATGAAGACAACTGCATGGTTCAGCAGTTTCCATTTCTTTGCACAGAAGGAAAGCTTTCTTCTCTGCTTCCCATTTCATTATGCTGAAATATAAAAAAATACTTGGATAAGAGGACTAATTAATTAATTTAAAACTTGAACTAAAGGAAAATACTAGAAAAATTGTGAATCTGCATTGAATAATACTTATATTTAAGAAATACAGAATACATGAGACCAACGTTATAAATATACTCTCTCATAAACGACAAACATATAATATGGTTTTTCTCAACCATATTCATAATATGGATTCATTGGTGCATATCATCTAAAAAGAAAATTCAATTACCCACTCTCACTTCCTAAGATTCATCTTAGTCTGGAATAGTAAGAAAAATCATACTCTCGTTTTAAGAAATTCAGAATATTTAACATTTTTCCATAAACCAGAAGAGACTTAAAATTTTATTTACTAAATCTAAAAAGAGAGTAATTCTGGAGATACGTTACGCAATTTTATCAGAAGATGCAGCACAGAGAACAGGGAGAGCTGAACTGTCATGAG
The DNA here is from genome assembly GCA_000376725.2 of Ladona fulva. Lineage (NCBI taxonomy): Eukaryota > Metazoa > Arthropoda > Insecta > Odonata > Libellulidae > Ladona > Ladona fulva. Next base: position 61,327 of record KZ309073.1, read on the forward strand.
GATTCTTTGCTTGCGCTGCAAATAGGTGACAAGATTCAAGGCCTACTTCAATTGGTTTGTATGAAATCTTTGGCCTTGAACATTCTGCTGCCTCTGCAGCAACAAGAAGTTCACGAAGATCCACTTGTATTAACTGCCGTCCTTCTCCTGAAATGGAACATGATAAATTTTTATTAGAGGAAACTCACAGAAGGGTTTTCAATATCTAAACTTGTTCTGTCAGGTAGGAATTCTAATCCATTCTCGTGAATACTTTACATTCTTTCAAACCAAAATCCACAGAAAAGGTGGCTGGGAAGAAATCCTAAGACACGGTGATATCCTCACAATCTTAAAATATGTTGAAGATATGCCCAAAAATGCAAATTTTTGAGAGAAAATTGATATGCAATCTTATTTTAAATTTCTCAACGATAACAAACTTTGCAAATCATTTAATGTAAGAGGTCTGCAGGCAATGGCTTAACTTCCACACTCATAAAGTCTTGGGCTTGAGAATACACTTCCTGCATGAAATATTAAATTAAATATGATAATAAAATTTTCAGATTTTACAGTTTATTGTAATTAATACAAATACCTACATGCAGGTATACGTTTAAACAAAAAATTTCAAGGAAATGGATCTGGTCAACCCACACAAGAGAAAAAATACTATCACCATTACAATTGATGTACAGCATATCATGCAATTCAGTATCTAACAAATCATCAGGATAAAAGAACTAACTGGATCAGCATCTGATGGGAATTAATAATCAACTGCTATGGATATCATCAATATGCTTCTACTTATCGGGAATCAGAAATGACAATCAAATCACTATATCAGCAATGGCAAAATTCTAGAAACACAAGTATCAGCAGCACATCTTCTTTCAAAGAATGTAATAACCAAGCTAACTAAGAATGCAGCAGTTTGGAAACAAAGTAAATGTATGAAAGATGTATCTTTGCTTAGCAAGGAAAATAAGCAGAACCTCTGATTCATCTCCACATACCTCATTACCTAGATGTTTATCTTTTTCTAGATAAAGAGGTGAGATTTCATTCGAGACATTTTTAGGATTTTTCTCAGCAAGTGTAAGAAATGAAGACATTTTTATTCTGTTTGCTGCAAAGTTATTATCTAGAAGAGACAAAGTAAGGTTCACAAAAATGTAAAACTCCACTAGAATATACTTCCATCATAAAATATTGTTTCAGCCAACAATGAAAAAATTAAGTACACACAACATAATATTAGTTCTTTGATAAGGAAAATATGAAATGAAGTGTTTTTAATGGAATCATAAGTAGCACATAAATAAGTTGAAACAGTAACTAAGGATCAGGAAATGAAAAGAACAAAGAAACAGAAATCTCCTGTTCCACTGTTCCCTGGAAAGCAAAGACAGAAATCTGTGACCAGCAACATCTTAAATAGTCTACATTTTTCCAATTCTGATCCAAAGAAAGGAAGAAAAGGATTCTTAATTCATTTGAATAAGTCTGCTTACCAGCAATCATAACAGCTAATCCAAGTGGGTTCAAAAGAGTAAGTTGATAAACGCAATCCACACCAAGAATCCTTACTGGTCGATTTCTACTTGAATTGCTGCTGCTTATTCTTAGCGAGTAGAGTCCTTCCTCAGCTCCCAGAAGAAGTAACTAGTTGAAGATGTTAAAAACTCTGAATGACAGCAGCATAGGTATTAATAACAATGGATTGATTCTGTTAAAAGACTGAAAACACTCACCTCCTTGCTAAGTTGATGGCAGCAGTTGAGGCTAAGAAAACCTTCACCATGCAAGTGAGATACAATTTCTCCTTGGTAACGAGAATGGGGGATATTTCCATCACCTTTAGCTTTGAGAGTTGTTACAGCTGATTCTAAACATGACACCCAGGCTTGCTTCTCAGGAAAACTCAAGGCCATTATCAATAAACTTCTATTCCCAGGCCAACATGTCGTCTTAGAGCCTATTTCAACCTTTAAAAGATGCAAAATGAACAGATGAGTATATTTCCTAATAATCACCAAGTTAAATGAGCTATAGTAGAATTATTGGGGTGATGACTATTCAATTTTGGTGAGATGCTCTCTTTTATATATAATACCAAGTCAAGAAAAACTTTTCATGAATGTGATGTCTATTTCTGCAACTATCAAACAAACATTAATAATGTATTTTAATCTCAAAAATTGTAAACAAATGAATTATTTATCTTTTAATTAACAACATAACAGTAAAAAATTAGCTAAGATATAAAGTATTATATATAACTATTAGAAAGCACTACTTCTATTCTATGGTGGAAATTTCAAGAGACTAATTCTTTAAACCACATTTCATCACTTTCAAGTGCAATTGAATCTATAAGGAAAAAGGAANCAAGAGCAAATCAAAACAACTAACCAAAAAGAAAGTTTGAGCGTGAGGAATAAACTGGAAATGTTATAGCTATGTAAGAATGCAAGACTCACCTTCGACAGAATAATCTTTGAGATCAATCTCAAAGAACTTGTCACAGCCAACAATCACAGAGTGAGGAGCAAAATGAAGACAACTGCATGGTTCAGCAGTTTCCATTTCTTTGCACAGAAGGAAAGCTTTCTTCTCTGTTTCCCATTTCATTATGCTGAAATATAAAAAAAATACTTGGATAAGAGGACTAATTAATTAATTTAAAACTTGAACTAAAGGAAAATACTAGAAAAATTGCGAATCTGCATTGAATAATACTTATATTTAAGAAATATGGAATACATGAGACCAACGTTATAAATATACTCTCTCATAAACGACAAACATATAATATGGTTTTTCTCAACCATATTCATAATATGGATTCATTGGTGCATATCATCTAAAAAGAAAATTCAATTACCCACTCTCACTTCCTAAGATTCATCTTAGTCTGGAATAGTAAGAAAAATCATACTCTCGTTTTAAGAAATTCAGAATATTTAACATTTTTCCATAAACCAGAAGAGACTTAAAATTTTATTTACTAAATCTAAAAAGAGAGTAATTCTGGAGATACGTTACGCAATTTTATCAGAAGATGCAGCACAGAGAACAGGGAGAGCTGAACTGTCATGAGGATTCTTTGCTTGCGCTGCAAATAGGTGACAAGATTCAAGGCCTACTTCAATTGGTTTGTATGAAATCTTTGGCCTTGAACATTCTGCTGCCTCTGCAGCAACAAGAAGTTCACGAAGATCCACTTGTATTAACTGCCGTCCTTCTCCTGAAATGGAACATGATAAATTTTTATTAGAGGAAACTCACAGAAGGGTTTTCAATATCTAAACTTGTTCTGTCAGGTAGGAATTCTAATCCATTCTCGTGAATACTTTACATTCTTTCAAACCTAAATCCACAGAAAAGGTGGCTGGGAAGAAATCCTAAGACACGGTGATATCCTCACAATCTTAAAATATGTTGAAGATATGCCCAAAAATGCAAATTTTTGAGAGAAAATTGATATGCAATCTTATTTTAAATTTCTCAACGATAACAAACTTTGCAAATCATTTAATGTAAGAGGTCTGCAGGCAATGGCTTAACTTCCACACTCATAAAGTCTTGGGCTTGAGAATACACTTCCTGCATGAAATATTAAATTAAATATGATAATAAAATTTTCAGATTTTACAGTTTATTGTAATTAATACAAATACCTACATGCAGGTATACGTTTAAACAAAAAATTTCAAGGAAATGGATCTGGTCAACCCACACAAGAGAAAAAATACTATCACCATTACAATTGATGTACAGCATATCATGCAATTCAGTATCTAACAAATCATCAGGATAAAAGAACTAACTGGATCAGCATCTGATGGGAATTAATAATCAACTGCTATGGATATCATCAATATGCTTCTACTTATCGGGAATCAGAAATGACAATCAAATCACTATATCAGCAATGGCAAAATTCTAGAAACACAAGTATCAGCAGCACATCTTCTTTCAAAGAATGTAATAACCAAGCTAACTAAGAATGCAGCAGTTTGGAAACAAAGTAAATGTATGAAAGATGTATCTTTGCTTAGCAAGGAAAATAAGCAGAACCTCTGATTCATCTCCACATACCTCTTTACCTAGATGTTTATCTTTTTCTAGATAAAGAGGTCAGATTTCATTAGAGACATTTTTAGGATTTTTCTCAGCAGATGTAAGAAAAGAAGACATTTGTATTCTGTTTGCTGCAAAGCTATTATCTAGAGGAGACAAAGTAAGGATCTCAAAAATGTAAAACTTCACTAGAATATACTTCCAACATAAAATATTATGTTTCAGCCAACAATGAAAAAATTAAGTACACACAACATAATATTAGTTCTTTGATAAGGAAAATATGAAATGAAGTGTTTTTAATGGAATCAGAAGTAGCACATAAATAACAAGTTGAAACAGTAACTAAGGATCAAGAAATGAAAAGAACAAAGAAACAGAAATCTCCTGTTCCAGAATTGGAAAAATGTAAATAGTTTACATTTTTCCAATTCTGATCAAAAGAAAGGAAGAAAAGGATTCTTAATTCATTTGAATAAGTCTGCTTACCAGCAATCATAACAGCTAATCCAAGTGGGTTCAAAAGAGTAAGTTGATAAATGCAATCCACACCATGAATCCTTACTGGTCGATTTCTACTTGAATTGCTGCTGCTTATTCTTAGCGAGTAGAGTCCTTCCTCAGCTCCCAGAAGAAGTAACTAGTTGAAGATGTTAAAAACTCTGAATGACAGCAGCATAGGTATTAATAATAATGGATTGATTCTGTTAAAAGACTGAAAACACTCACCTCCTTGCTAAGTTGATGGCAGCAGTTGAGGCTAAGAAAACCTTCACCATGCAAGTGAGATACAATTTCTCCTTGGTAACGAGAATGGGGGATATTTCCATCACCTTTAGCTTTGAGAGTTGTTACAGCTGATTCTAAACATGACACCCAGGCTTGCTTCTCAGGAAAACTCAAGGCCATTATCAATAAACTTCTATTCCCAGGCCAACATGTTGTCTTAGAGCCTATTTCAACCTTTAAAAGATGCAAAATGAACAGATGAGTATATTTCCTAATAATCACCAAGTTAAATGAGTAACATAATTCATGAATGTGATGTCTATTTCTGCAACTATCAAACAAACATTAATAATGTATTTTAATCTCAAAATTTGTAAACAAATGAATTATTTATCTTTTAATTAACAACATAACAGTAAAAAATTAGCTAAGATATAAAGTATTATATATAACTATTAGAAATCACTACTTCTATTCTATGGTGGAAATTTCAAGAGACTAATTCTTTAAACCACATTTCATCACTTTCAAGTGCAATTGAATCTATAAGGAAAAAGGAACACAGCTGTTGTAAGACTTCAGAGTTAGATAAAAGCTCCAAATAGCCGTTGTTTGCGAGAAAACTAACCGTTGAAGAATTCCCACCAGCGGGGGTTGGGGTTCTCCGTGCTCGCGCTTGTAAGCAAGTATTGTTCTTGATACCTATTTCGACAACTAAGTTGCCATCTTCAGGAGAGAAGAATAACTCTTATTTAGATAACAGTTATTCTTCTCTCCCAAAGATGGCAACTTAGTTGTCGAAATACGTATTGAGAACAATACTTGCTAAGCGCGACCACGAAGAACCCCAACCCCCGCTGGTGGGAATTCTTCAACGGTTAGTTTTCTCACAAACAACGGCTATTTGGAGCTTTTATCAAACTCTGATGAAGTGCAACTGAGCATGAATTATGATCGATCATTCAATAATTATATAAGAAGTCATCTAACTGCAGTTAAACAGCAGGATTAAATTATCAGCCAAAAGGGAGACCTAAATTACCATATTCATAGACATATACAATACACCATAATTTCAAGGAAGAAATTTTGGTAAAATCATTGAATTTATTATAGAAGGATTAGACCTACTCAAAACTTTTTTAGGTAACTCAAGATGAAAATTTAATAATAATAAAATCATTTGTATAGCCACGTGCTGAAAGGTGGCTTGCAGGGTATTTATGTAGATGTATAGCTTTTAAAAAATATTCTTTTAATTTGAAATACTGGAACTTGTGGATAAAATTAATCAGCACCTATTTTTCCAAAAAATTTTTCAAATAAAAAATTAGTACATGCATAAAACCAGGTAGAATTTCAGTCATAAATTTTAGCAAACACCATGTGTTCTACTCTGATAAATATCACGTTTTTAGTACTAAGGAAGCTAAGAAGGCTATTTTCAGTCAAGAAAAGAAATATTGTCATAAAAATGAACATCCTTCAAAATGATTAATGAGTTATACTATTAATACCAACAATTATTCTTCCAAATAAAGTGTACCAAGATTCTCTCTTTATGATCCTGATTTCAGAGCTCTATCTATGACAAGAAATAAACAAACATTGGCAAGCTTAAAAATACCATGCGGAAAGGTGTGTATTCAATATCATAAGATAGAAATATCACTGACATCAGCAATTACTCTTAATCTACTGGAAGATCATACCTTGAGAATATAAGGAAGATCACTCTTGGCTGTGTTAATAACTTCAGACAATGGAACAGCACCAAGTACATTAGCGACCACACCATCAGGTGAAAGGAGTTCAAAAGTCTGGACTGGTGAAAGGTTCTCTGTTGGTTCATGGTCATAAACTTTTAAAACCTGGCCCTGGTCCTCAAGCCTCAGGTACTTCCTTTCCCAGCATGCTTTTCCATTCCTGTAGAGAAAGTATCAGTAAATATTTCAATCTAAGACATTCATGGAGCATGACATGACTGCACACCACAAGAGTGTTGTCATTTTAAAGTGACTATAAACTTAAAAGTAGTAACTATATAGCATAACTTCCTCCCTCTAAAGTTGCAATGTATGAATTTTTCACCTTCCAACAAGGTTCTTAAGACACTTTTCTTGGTCATGGAAAAGATAGTGAATATAATAGTACCCTGTGAATTTTTTTCACTGAAGCCAATAACTTAAATTATTTCTTCCTCAATGGAAGTGTATTTGATGAATAGATTTCTATAGAGGAATGTATGCACATAAAGCTCTACCTCAAACTTAGGTATAATTAACAAGTGGTAGTACATGGTGTATCTGTGGTTGAACACCAGCAGCCCACTGGTGGATCATGATGCCTATGAGATGCACGTGACCCACCAGTGGTGCACACCATCATAAAAATGTTACTAGCAGAATCCATGCTAAAAATATATAATAGGAAAAATCCTTCTATTTTAGCTGATAATTTGACCATAATCACTCAAGAACTAGAATGAGTAACCATTTTAATAAGGCCATTGCATCTTTTTGTTCTTTGGAAGCTATCTAACAGGTCCAAAATAAAACAGCCATTTATTGAATAATTTAGGTTTATATACATGACGTTTGTAAAGTAAAAGATAGAGAATCCTTGGCTCACTTAAGTAGCTTCACCCAGCCTTCCATTCTTGGTGAATGGCCATTTGCCTCCTTGTGAGAATCTTCATTACTCTCAGTTCCATTTTTCCGAGTCTCGGAGAAGTGCCGTACAAATTGGAATGGAAGTCCACATGTGGTAGGTAACAATAAGGAGCACTGTAACATACCAAAGAAAAAAAACATTGGAAATTACAAAAACTTGACTTGTCTTCTTTTGCAGATTAAAAATATCATAATATATGTTCATGTTTATTTGGAGTTTATAAGACCAAATTTTTGAGAAAGCAATTAGGGGTCAAACTAGATAAGTAATGCTTTTGAGCATTTAAATCCTTGGCTCAAAACATTCATAATGTCTCAATTTCATTGTGGAAATTTTAAAAGTTAGAGTTAAATAGCAAAATAGTTGAAACTCTACATTACTTCTAAACAGTATGCTTGTGTTTTGTTTCATATATCTTAATTAGAATAATAATACATCCACTGATTGCCTTTTTTATATCTGTGCAGTCACATATGCTGGTAGAAGCATTCACGAGATTTTCACTCACATGTGCAGGAAGTAACATTCATAACATTTATGAAATTGAAAATTAAGCTCTACTATAGAGGGTACTCAAAACATTTTGCCACAATCTTGCATTGCTTGGTCAAGAATAAAAATATTTGTAAGAATGATAGTAAAAAGATTCCTTTGAAGTAAAATAATACTTCCTAGGATACACAAATAACCATGGAGAGGTATTGTCCATAAAATTTCATTTCCATACTCACACTGTGATGTGCAATCATGCTGCATTCTTGACATACAGCTGCATATCTTCCAAAATGTACACTACCAAGACAAGCAGCACATTTCACAGGACGCATGTTCATCTTCATTTCAAATCTACTCAAAATTAATAGAAAATTGGGCAAGTTTAGAAAAAAAGAATAGGATACCACCATAAAATAATGATTCAGAAGGTTGATATAATAACAAAAAGTACTCTCTCACATATGTAATGTAACACTTTTACGGTGAGTCAGAGATACAAGAAACTGGGTATAGTCACAAATAAATCAGATCATAGTTTCTTGATTACATAACTGTGCACTATCTGAGTCATGCACAGCTGAGCAAGTTATGTGCAAAATATCATGACTCAAATTACCGTATTTTCTGGTAAATAACACACATCTACTAGATAACAAGAATTTTTTAAATTTCTTCACTGTGATAATGTATAGATAACACGCATTTAAAAAATTTCTTCTGTGATGAATGCATTGATAACTCGCATTTCAAAATTGTTATTATGTTGACGAGAATGTTTTTTCACCACTGTAATATTTATGATAATTACTCTTGAATTTTGAATGGAATTATTTCATTACGTTAACATTTACAATACATATGTTGGTTGAAATAAAATTGCCTTAGTACGTGAGTATATACTCTGTGACTTCTGCGATATATGATGTGTGTTGTTTAGTCATTTGTTTCAGAGTTCAATATTCAAGATAATCAATGAAACGAGATTTTCCGTTGTATATCACACACTGTTATTTTTATCATTTTTCTAAATTTTTTTTTGTATAGATAACATGTGGGTTATCTACCTGAAAATACGGTACTAATAACATTAAAAGGATGCAGAAACCATGTAGGAACTTTTGAGAAAGGGAGAAGAAAAGATAACTCATTACAGAGAGGGTTATATATACCTGTGTGGAATTTTATGATGCATTCTCTGAAGAGATGGTTTCCTTGAAGGTGTCTGAGCATCAGGAGACTGAACTAGTTGAGAGATTACTTGCTTACTCTTAGGAGTAACAGGCACAGGGAGAGTAGCTGACCTCTTAAAGCCATCTGGTTCTCTTCCTCTGTGCATACCTTTAAAAGTAGTCATACATCAATAAAATGAACTAAATATACAAAGAAAAATGCTCAATACTTTCCACAAGAGATTATGCTGCATAAATTCATAAATTTAAACAAGACATTCACAAATACTTATTAAAATTTTCAACTGATTGATGGTTACGACATGGAGTTAGATCTAAGAAACTATAAATTTATTTTCAATTTTAAACCAAAATGTAAAAATGAGATGGTCAGAAGAAATTTCTTTCTTCACTATATGTTAAAAATAAAATTTGAAAAATGAGCCATAGCCATTCATAAACATAAATGCTCCATTGTACAAGGTAACTAAAAACACTTGCCCTAGAATGAAATGAATAATTTGTTTAACCCTCATACATTAAGGGGGACTCCTGGTTTATCCTGTCAAAAAAATCGAATTTTTTACTTAACCCGTTAGCGCCCAGCGTCCTATTTATAGGACACTCACTTTTTTGCGCGATATCTCACTTGTTATTCACGGGAATGTGATAAAATGATACCTAATTGTTACACCGGGACTGATGAGGATATTAACATTAAAATTTTCTTCAGAGCTTCAGCAGAACTACTTTTATAAGTCTGTGAAAATCGGCTTCTTTAATGCGCTGAAGCTACAGTGTAAAAAAAAATTATAAAAATTTCTGAAAATGAAAGATACCGGTCATATGCATATTGCTTGACAGTATAAGAGTGAAATATCCATTTCACGCTGTTATTTCTCAAGTTTCATTTTTTCTTTGCTATGGAATTGGCATTACATTTCGCTGTCCTATATATAGGACGCTGGGCGTTTGGTAGATGGAAACATTGTTGCGGAGTCGGGACATTGCTACATACGTATANGTAAAGTTTTTTACTTATTTTTCCATATAGGTATGTACTAGCTTAGAAAGCTGTATATTTTACTGTTTTTCTAAAAGAAATTTTCAAAAAAACTCTTAAATTTTGCCCTTCTAAACCAGGCCCCCCCTTAAGATAAACATCCCTGAATAAAAATATCTGCAAGTTTAATAAAGCTTAGCAACTTAGAAAAGTATCAGAAATTACAATAATTATCTCAATAATAACCAGTCAAATCTTTGTGTAAATTAAGGTATTTTCAGGCAACAAATCCAGCCCAGTCTTTCTCAGATATTTTTTTCATTCCGCAACACTAAAAAAATGTCAAAAAAGACGTTGGGAAATCAGCTCTCCAAACTCCTCAATTCCCTTACAATAGATAATAAATTAACTAATCACAATTAATCACTTTAATGCATTCGCCATTAAGATCAAACATTATTTTGTAGGCATTGCTGGAAAGTCATTTATTCATTATCAATGACATAGTTTACATTTGAGAGAAAATCAAAAGTAACAGCTAGAAACGTGCTTTATCGAAACAAGATCTATTATCTTAAAAAAATTCAGACTTAATTTTAATTCAAAGCTAGCTTTTTGGGAGTACATAAACATCTCTGGAATACTGCACACTGAACCCATGCTTCCCAACCTCACCTTTACCCTTTAGCAACAGGTATTATAATGGATTTCTTTATCATGACATGAAAAAATTAAATAAAAAACAGTAATTTAACTTTTAGGTTCAAAATTCTAGATTGAAATCAGAAATCTACCACAGAAAATTTTAATGTGAGGAAAAGACACCATCCAAACTTAAATTCAAACTTACTTTCTTGAATCGCCAGTAGTTCAGTTTTGGCTCTCATAAAGTCATCCATCAGACGCTTATTTTTGGCTCTCTCCATGGATAGCTGCATCTCTAAATCTTTTTGCCGCAAACTTGAGGATTGTGCTGGTTGACCATTTGTGGCATGTGCACTGGTTCCAAAGAGGCGATCGGAAAGGGTTTTCTTCTTCTTTCCTTCATTCATTGAATGTAGATAGTCAATTAGCTTTGTCTGCTGTTTGATGGTAGCTTCCATTTTAATTTCACGCTGGCGATATACTGACTGCAGTTCTCCTGTTACTGCTTCACACTCTTCAACCCTATAAAAGGAAAAGGTGCTCTGATTGTCATAGGGAATCAACATAAATGCTCTTAATAGCCATAATTTTGTTTACTTAAATTCTTAGAATATCTTTCAGTATTCCACAGAAAGATCTTCTAAAGAATGATTTCACAGGATATTCCAGTAGCCTATTTTCATAAAACTGTTATTATATTTTTTGTTATAATAGGTAGATATCTGACAGTTAAAACAAAAGATATGAGTTGCAGGAGACAGGCCTAATTGAAACTAGGACCAAAGCTAGAATTTGGAAGTCTATGAAAGCTTTGACATTCAAGGGAAGAATGAAATCATTACTCACATCCAGAACAATGTGCCTCAGCAGCTAGCATTCGTTCTGTGTTTTACTATACATAAGTTAGCTGAATTGGAAGTTTAAGAAAGAGAATGGCAAAAGTTTGATTTGAAATACTCATTCATCAAAAAACTTCTTTAATGCTGTAATACCAATTAAGGGTTCATTTAATCCAAATTGATGCAAAGGATCATTTCTAAGTAACCATGTGCAGTTCAATAATTGATAGGACAATCTTGATTGACCAGGTCTGATCTACATGGATGTCATATGTAAACAGTGACGATAAGAAATAAGGAAAAGGATGTGTATGGAACTTCTGAATGAAAATGATCATAACTCAGGTATAAAATGTAACACAGAAAGAGAAAACACCATACCCTTTAGTAAATGTTAATATTTTAATAAGAAAATGCTGATAAAATACTGAGACATTCAAAGATTCATCATTCAAGTAGGCATGCAGCAATTTCTTCAAAATTTCCACATGACATTCTTTGCAACCATACAATAATAATAAAAGTAATTTATTGCAAGGTTAATACTGAAACATTTTTCAGAATATCAAAAGTCATTCCTAAATTAAGTTAAACATTGCCTTTCTGAAAAAATTTCCAGGCTTCTTTTTGATTGTAAAACAGCATTTATAGCATATGAAAATCATGCCACAATTCAAAGAGAAGACGTAAAAAAAAACTGATATTTACAGAAGTAGTAAGTTTATGTTGCAAATATGTCTTAGCGACTGTTAGCATAGATACTGAATATAAGCATTGATTCTCAATGTTAAACATCCTTCCCGAAATCTTATAGGTAAAATTAATTTAAAGAATCACTCTGTCATAAATGAATACCAGAAAAAATTGCAACTAGGTTAACAATACTATGAAGCAGAAATCCACACCTGTGCCTGAGTGACTGACAGTTTGAAAGGGCCTCCTCTAAATCACCATTCAGCTTGTGATTAGATTCACGCAACGAGTGTATTTGGGTAAGAAGAGTGGCTGATTCTTCTTTCAATGCTGCATTCTCCATCTGCAAAGCTTCTTCCTGTTTTCTAGCAATTTTCAGGTCTTTGCCTATACCATTTAACTGTTCCTCTAACTCATTCATTTGCTCTCTGAGATTACCTGAAAGAGTCCTGAAATAAAATTAAAATGATAATGAATTTTCTCACCATGAACTTTTAAAAGACTTCAAAGTCACTTTAACAAGTCCAAATTCAAACAATTAGTGATAATACCAACACCCCGAATTCCAAATATTAGCGATAAAATCAAGCCTGGATGATTCCAAGCTTCTTTGATCAAACATTTCTAGGTATATTATTGATAACAATGTGCTGAAAAGGGTGTATACTGTTAATGATCTAGGTGTTGTTTTTGATACTTCCCTGAGTTTTCAAGCACATATCCACAGCATAACAGTTAAGGCCAGTAAAACTCTGGGAATTGTATACAGAGTAACGAAGGACTTCAACAATACAAATATTATGAAGTATTTATACTGCTCACTAATTCGTCCTATTCTAGAATATTGCTCTATTGTTTGGTCTCCCTACTATGATGTTCATAAACAAACTGTTGAGAGGGTTCAAAATAGATTTCTTCGCATTATTTCTTAGAAATCTCATTTAAATTCTAATGACAGTACAGTTTCCTTAGATATAAATTTGCCATCTCTTGAAACTAGAAGAATCCATTCTAGTATTATACTATTATTCAATCTGCTACATAATAACCTAGACTCTAATGACCTCGTTAGTAAAATAGGTTCCCATATTCCTCCGAGGAAAACTAGAAATAATAAGAAAGAGAAAAATTATACCTATTTCTCAGTGGGAGGATGTCAAAGTTTAATGAGTTGAACATATTTGAAAGTAGGCTGGACTCAGAATTATTTATGCAGAGATTAGTGTTGAAATCACCCATTATAATGACGTCTTTGTATTGATGTAGAACTTCGGATAAATCTTCTGCGAAGTCAGAAAGATAACCGACTTTGGGAGTTCGATAGACAACACAATATTATGGGCAATGAGAAATTATAATTTTGTAGGGGACGAAATTGACTTCTTTAACATAAAGTTACCAACTTTGAAGAGGAAACTGAAAGCATTATTAAATTAATTGTATATTTATATAATCCCTATTTTCTAACAACTTATTTTATGCCTAGTATCCAAAGACTGATATTTTAGTATCCTATATTTCTTTAGTTTCTACTTTGTTTATAGACTGTTAAATATTTTATATTACATAATGTATTACTATGAATTTCCCTTTACAATATGTTAACTTAATATTTAACTATGTATTGTAATGTTTTGCAAACTTTTTNTGATTTTTAAGTAAATATCAAATAAAATTTTAAAAAACATGACTGAATATAGATATAAATAGGGAAACTTTAAAGTAATTCCATTTAACTTTAAACATGTTTAGATACATTTCCTCTCTATTTTATACAATTTAAATAAATATTTTGCAAAAATATTTAGTAATTATATAACACTATTATTGAAAAACATGCTAATAACTCAATTAAACTGTTTCTATAGGCTCAGAAGGGCTATAAAAGCATTTACTGTAAGGTTAAATTTCTTCCTTACTAAGCCATCTATGTAAATAGCAGAGGAGATACAAATTCTACCTAGTTTCCAGTATGAAATTCTGAATGCATACTTCTTTCTTATTAATTTTCTGAATATAATATGATAAAGAGTAAATTATGAGACAGTCAATTGCAGAATTTTCATTGCAAATAAAAACCTAAGTTAGATTTTGAATGTAATTGTCACATAAAATCCTCCATGCTAATTATACTAACTCTTGGTCACCAGCCAATCTCAAAATTTGTCATACAATGAAATTTAACACAAATATTAGCGGTATTACATGTTAATTTTTCCTTGAGTAATTCTTAGCAAGACTTGAACAAAATCCTTTACAAATATATGGAACACTGTTAAAAGTGCTTTGACAGCTAAGATCATTTCACACACATACTGAATGTAAAATTAAAATGCCATCATTACTTGTATACAGAGCAGTGTTCCTTGACTACTTGTATCTCTTCCTGGTTTTCCTCCTCTCTTTCCTGAGCATCATGAGACAGTTCTTTCCACTTCAACTCTAGTTCTTTGTATTTAGATTCCTCACTCTCAAAAGATTTTTTCCAACGAATAGCTTCTGCACGCTCCTTCTCCAACTGTCCCAGTAAACCTTTTCTGAAAAGAAATATATAAATTTTACCAATCGATACCAATATCTATACAAAAATAAATTCAAAAATACTGATTAAAAAGCTTAAATATATATATATTTTTTTTTTGCGCATATTTATTCACATTTGCATTAAAACATTGCAAGCAAAAAAAGATTGTACATTTTGCTAAAGAGGTGAAAAATATGGTGTGGAATAAAGGTTAGATTTTTAATTTATAATCATAAAAGTTCAGGTCTATCTATTCTCATATGCAACTTTCAACTGATTCACTTCTTTGCAAATGAATGATACCTATTTTGTTAATTGGCACTTCAGCAATACAACCATATTTTTAAAATAATGCAGACAGATCATCATGAATGATGACAATATCATCATGAAAAAGAATATGCTTCAACTGAGAAGCAATGAATGAGATAATGCATTAACCTACCTCTCCTCTTCAAAAACCTTCTCCTTCGTTTCATGTGCAGATACCAATTTTTGGTAATCTTCCAGCTGCTCTTCCATTTCAACACATGCTTGTCGGAGAAGATTACTGTTCATCTCTGCTGCCTCTATTTTCCTGTTGGCTGCTTCTAGATCACTCTGTACAGATTTCAACTTAGTCTCCATTTTGAACAACTTTTCATTCCATTCTCGTTCATTCTTTTCCAATGTTTTCACTTGAGACTCAAGATTTCTGCGCTCTTCTTGGACTGCAGACAGGCTCTGCTGAGCAATGCTAGCTTCCTTCTCAGATAATATTAAAGTTTGCACCTTTGCTTCAAGTTGCTGCTTTTCAGTCTAAAAAAGTATGTTTTATGCACAGTTGATAGATTTTTCAAGCTTCCTCAAACATGAAAATTAAAAATTAAATCTAATTTCAAAATAACAAATCTTTTCAGCAAAAAAATGCTGAACCCATTTAAGGAATTGGTTAAGAGCACTTTAATAAAAACATAAAACAATCATAATCATGGTAACATTAACATTTTTTACAACAATTATTATCTTGAAAATAAAACAACTGGCAGACAAATGATTACATTTGCATTTCATTCATAAACATGAGCCTCAAATCACTTGACTCTGAGCAACCCAATAGATTTGATTGTAAGACTGTAAGGATATTTTTTTCTTGTGAAATTTTTACACACTGTATCAGGATAATATATGTAAATCTAATTAATAACATTGGATTCAAGACAAAATGCAACATTTGCTGCTTTAACATGTTGACTGCCAGCAAAGTATCCCTAATTATACTGGTACACTAAGGTATTAGTACCCAACACTTAAGCTAGGCCACAGTAAAATTTAAAAATGAATAAACCCAGACAGAGCCTCTTACTCTCAAAAGGAAAGGAAGGGTACACATCTGTTAACTGGACGTCAGTGGACAACATGTTAAAACCTTCTTGAATATCAGTGGCATAGAAATAACCCATCTACATTAACGATCATAAGAGAAAGAAAGTTACAGATAGAAAGCAACTTTAAACTCACACAAGCTTTTCCTTTGTAGGAATTGAAGTCCCCTTCAACTGCAACAAGTTTCTTCTGAAGATCAATAATTTTTTGTTCTAAAGATGATATCTCCTCACATTTAGCCTTCAGAGCTTCTGCATGTTCAGCCTTTTCAGTAGCCAATTTCTCATTTATCTTTTTCTTTTCTTCAAGCAATGATTTCAGCTGATCCTCTGCTGTTTTAGCTTCTCTTTTTGCTATCCTCAAGTCAATCTTCATATCTGAGAGCTCTTTTTCTTTCTGCATAAAGATGGTTAAAAAGGACATAAGAATTCATTTTTTTCATTTAGCATTCACACTAGTCCAAGGATATCATTGTTTGGGCTTTAGATAATCAATTGCCAATACAGTCGAATTCTGTGAAATTGGTCCCGGTTTCAATTTTGCCTATGTGAAAAACCTTAGCTGTCAAAGAACTCTGAGGAATACTACTACAAATATCTTTATTGTAAGGTGGGAGTCTTAATTCAGAGGGGTATTCTGGCTCTGGAGGAATTTCAGGGGAAATCGGAGCCACCATTCTGTCATGTAAATACAAGAAACTATTAATTTATTCAGGTTTTAAGGTCTATTTACATGTCTACTACTAATAACTAGTAATACATGGCTGTAAAAATATCTTAAAAAATAAATGCACATGTATGAATGTACAAATAGGTACAGGGTAAAAGTTTTTCAATGAATATACAGTCAATTCCGCTTAATTGGGCCACTTTTTTATTGGGGCAGCCACTTATTTGGGCCAAATCTCTAGGAACGGAAACCAAACTATTAACGTAATACAGAATTTAATCGCTTAATCAGGACAGTAACAGACGCGAGCTTCCAGTCAGTCATCTATCGTTGCCCGCAATTAAGAAAGCAAAATTAAGTACACGAGATATGAACATAGACGCCAACTAGATTTAGATTGATACCCCTTGAGCCTCTAGTGGCATATTTCAACTATCAGTTAACAACCTGCTTCCTTTGTGTTTTTAACCTTTGAGAGGTGTAACACATATCTGCTTTATAGCCAACCGTTACCTGTTTTGTCGATCTTATTTGAAAATTCAACCACTGCCTAGATGCTGAGAAATACAGGCAAGTAAAATTAATTTGCTGGATAAAATTAAAAGCTAGCCATTGTATTCAAGACATCACACACAGCTGAGAAAACTGGTGTACCGAAATCTACCATAGTCTGTCTCTTGCAACAAGAACAATGATGGAAATCAAGATACGATATTAAATTTTTAAAAGTGCATGGTAAAAGGTAAGTGCAGATAGCATCAGCGTTCAACTATGGCAAAGTACTAAAATTCCTACTTAAAAAAAAAAACCCTGTTAAGGTAACATTTACAATGCTGATGAAACTGGCCTCTACTATCATGCTATGCCAGATGTTCCTTGTGCTATAAGCACATTGAATTGTTTGGAAATAAAAGGGTAATGGACCGCATTACTGTGTAATCCTGTGTAAATATGTCTGGTTCCGTAAAACGAAAACTACTAATCGTAGGAAAAAGCCTCGATACTTTAAGGGGTTAACAGTGGATGGTTTACCAGTGGAGTACCATGCAAATCAAAGTGCTTGGATGACTTTGGAAGTCTTTTGGAATTTACTGATGAGTTGGGATATGGAATTGCAACTTAGGAAAAGAAATATTTTGTTGCTTTTACACAATTGTGCAGTGCACCCTCATTTAGATAATCCACAAAATATAGAGCTGGATTATTATTCTTCCTCCTAATAACACATCATTACTACAACCAATGCATATGGAAGTAATAAAAAGTTTAAAAACATTGTATCGAGGAAAATTGGTTAATCATATTCTAACATTCGTCGATGAAAACCTGTTCACGAGTACCTCAACCGCTACAGAGATAAGTGGAAAAATATCCCTTTTGCAAGGAATTCAGTTTGTTGCTGACAGCTGAAAAGCCATACATACCTGCACCATACAAAACTATTTAGCTGTTAGTGGCTTAAAACCTTTGGAGAATCTGGAAAATTTGAGCATTAAGGAAAATGAGGACATTAACAATTCATGTAGTAAATAACAAAGAATTTTCTACAATAAATGACAATTTATTGTTACAATCAAAATGAAGACTGTGAATACTCAATTGTTGGTGGAATTAAACTGAAAAATGAAAAAATTGAAGAAGAAAGTGATGAAATGATGATTCACTTTGGCTTGTATCTAACCAAGAAAAACTATCAATGATTTTACTATGAGTAGAAGTTGCTTGTATACTGCAAGCTTTATGATAATAGATTTTCCTAACTCTCATTTTGCACACGTTTCACGATATTTTAGGAAGTCCCTCCTCCCTCAATTCCGACGTTTAAGCCCCCTAGCATTGAACCACGTAACAATTGAGAAGTAGACTACCAGTATAATTAACATAAATATATAACGCAGAATTTTCAACAATAGATGACAATTAACTATGTTACGATGGAAATGAAGACTGTGAGGACTCAATTGTCGATGGAATTAAATTGAAAAACAAAAAAATTGAAAAAGAAAGTGATGAAAATAATGATTCACCTATGCTTTTATCTAGCCGAGAGGCAAGCATTTATATTCGAG
>KZ309073.1:80732-119048 GCA_000376725.2 Ladona fulva
CAATTGTGCCACAATGTCTTAGTCCCAATGTGTCCCGATTAAGCGGAATTGACTGTATTATTAAAAGTGAATCCTTATGGTTAGCCTCTCTTTGGATGGAGGAGATAATATGCCAAAGAATGGTAAAAGGGGGGATAGTTCAAAACAAATCGAAAACCCTTGTTTTAATGTTTACATTCTCTCTTACCTTCCACAAATCAGACTGAACTGATTTAGCTAGTTGTTTATCTGAAATTTTCTCCTCCATTACTTTCTCCAATTGAGCCTCTACCTTCTTCAATTGAGCACTTAACACTTGATTATCTTGATACAAGATATTTTTCTCCTCAGCAATGTCATCACTGCAAAATTAAGAGTCATTAAAACTGAGCCAACTACTGGTCAACATAAGTTATAGCAATAACACAAATGTTGTCAATCTGGGTCCAAAACTTATCACAATATTCATATCACAATTAAACCCTTTTGGTACCAGCCTCTTAATTGGTGTGTGCGAAGAATGCTTTTTTGATGAATGTGTACAATAGCACTGAAAAATTTATAGTGTACTATGAATGTGTTGAGGCCAAGTTCTTTATTTACACTCTAAACACTTGCAGAATAAATAAAATAATTTATTTATGTCGTTTTTTCTTTCATACAATTTATGAAAAATAAATAGTTATAAAAATCGTTTATAAAACTTTGAACTCTTACCTTCAGATTAGAAAATAGGTTTCTAAAATTTTTTTGTTATTAGTAATTTTGCTAGTAGCAGTTTCTACTAATAATTGTTCGCTCTTAAAAATTTTTATGCTTGTGACTTAATTTCTTAAATAGTTACAGTAAATTTACTAAAATTGGTACTCTGCATGTCCCATATTAATGGTCACTTATGTTCAGGATAACCTACATGAAGACCTTTCTTGCACCTTCTACATGTTATGTGGTGCCATTATGCTTCCCTTTCACTGTTTCACATCTTTTGCTGAACACACAACATTCTCTTTCCTTTTTCCTAACCATGCAGGCAATAAAGCTCTTCGATTCAGGCAAAGCTACATTTGTTCAATTTTGTGAATGTGATTCCAGGGATAGATTTGAACATGATGTAAGATAGCTATTTGTAAAAGCATTTGTCTCTTTCATCAATATATTCAAAAGAGCATTAGTAAAAAATAAATAAAATTAACTAATGGGTACCGCAGTAGGAGGGGGTGCATGCTTTGGTCCTGGTAGCTCTTGAAATAGTTGGATTTTGGTGGTTTATCACTGTTCAGAAATAACCCTCCCAAACATCTTCCTGGAATCAGCTTGAGCTACTCTATCAAAAATCTTCAGACATGGAGCACCCTTTGTTTTTGTGTCAAAGTGAGTCTACCAGGACAGATAAAAGAGTCATTAACACTTGACTGACTAACATCATCATCCATGTCCAATGAAAACTCACTGTCGTCACACAACTCAAATAACACACTTTCAGCATTTTTGTCTAATGAATGATTCACCAGTATTGATGGTAAGATCAATAATATTCTAAAGATTAAAGTTATACATTGAATAATTTTACATATTCCAAAATGCAAAAAAATATGGTGAACCTATCTATAAAAATTTGAGAAACTATGTGAAAATTATTTCAAAAGAAAAGGAAATACTTAATTTTTTATTACTGGCAGAGATTTAAATCCTTTACAAAGTAATAAAGGCCAAAAAGAAACTATTACAAAAGAGAGCTCAATATTGCTGCAAAAACAAAAGCAAAAGAGCTACTGCAGAGAAGATAGCCGATGATGCTTCGTGGACAAAATGCTTCAAATCCATTGAGATGAATAAGCATGAGAGGTATTAAAGAAGTGTTTAAAAATGCCATGAGTAGAGAGTCAAAACTTACAAAGTGGGACAAGTGAGCGGCAACTTACATTGCAACTAACCACTCAGTGAAACCAGATAAACAATGGAGGAAAAAACACCCAATGCTTTTCCAGTCAAAAATTCTTACACATGTTGCATTATCTTTATTAACTTCCATCAACAGTGATAAAGAATGATCAAAGATACCAAAGAAGTGTTTACGAAAGCTATGTAAGAAGGAAAGGAGAAAGGGCCAAAGCATAAAAACAGCTGGCTGATAGAGCAGCCCTTGGCATTTTCCCCACATAATTCATGGGTCATTAGATTGGCCTGCTGGCACTATAAGGGTTAATATACAACTGCCAGTGAGGGTCCAGAAGTCTCATTTAACAACAGACAGCAAAGAAATTAAATAAGATCTATAACTTGCTGAGTCTATAATACTGGAAAATTCATTTTAATAAATTTAATAATAAAGTTAAAATAACCAAAGTTATAATATCATCAATCATGGTTGTTGTATAAGTAATATATAAACTTACAGTTTTTCTTTATCGCCTCCTTTAAGTTTTTCATTTTCTTCAACCAGCTTTGGTAAGTTTAATTCTTCCAATCTCTTGATCATATTTTCCAGGGAGTGTAGTTTACTCTCATACTCTCCTTTAAATAAGAAAATAAATAATGAAGCGAATCAACATAACAATTTACCATGATTTGGCCAATGTAACCACTTTGGATTCATATGCATGCATGACTGTATCTTAGTGAAAGCTATTTTTTTTCTTTCATCAATTTTTTAATTTTTGAAGCATTTACATGAAAAAGCATCAATTAGAGTAATAAAGGAAAGCTGCAATTAGGGATAATCTATAAGCTGAAACCTGCACTGAAATTGTAAGTACAGCAAAAATTTAACTTAGTCATTTTTACTAAACAAATACTAGTTGCCCATACTGTACATTTATATTACAACCAGCAGTGGCTATAGACTGGGACAATCCACCCACTTTGATGATTTTGCACAGCAATCAATTTTGTTAGGGCAAGGCAAGGGGCTCCAACTTAATGCTAATAGTGAATTATTTTTTGCTATTAGCATTGATTTTGATCATTGACTTAATAAATGTTAGATTTCTCATGACAATGTGGCACTTAAATAGTAAAGTGATCCTTAATAATACAAACTTAAAATAATAGAAAAAAGATCCTAACATTGTAGTTACTAAAAAAAAGGAAAACCCTTAGACAAGAAGTTTCAAGATTTCAACATTTCTTGAGAAAGGTAGCACTTTCCATGGTCATATCATAGTGAGATTATGCCATCATAAATAGTTGTTTGTTTTCAACGCTTTGGTTATATGTCACTTATTAGAGAATGGTAAACAAATTACTTTTCTAGCTATTAACTATAGCCTACACTATCTCCTTCACTTAAAATCATATGCTATTTTCCTAAAGCAATACTATTTACATTTAGGCAATAGTAATATACATTTTGGGTTGTGACATACAAATTTTACATAAGATAACCTGTTTCTGGTATCATGATCAAATAATTTGTTAACAAAGAAATTACGACAGGTATGAGAAATGGTATTTCAAAGACTAATGTTGCAAAGTAGATCCTCTTAGCTATGACTTAAAAGATAGTTATAACCTAAGCATTGACTATTGGCCATGGTGAGGAAGATTTACTTAAAAACCATGACATTTTAAGAAAAATGATTGACAGTTGATCAGACTTTGTTATGTATGAATTACAATACCTAATGATAAGTTTAAGAATCCCTATTGATTAGATTTTTAATATCAAATATCTTGATTTTGTTCCTTCACTATTTTAAAAGTTAAGTAAATGTAATTAAGTTAATATTGATAGCCTGCAAAAGACGTGTTTCTGAGGAGGATGTTTGAGCCATTAGTTTGGATCTAGGAATTCTTTCAGTTTCAGAAATAACAACAGAAGCCTATTAGATGCTATCGGGACACACGGAATTTCATTCATCGACCCACAGGACAGGGCATTGAATTTGAATTTTCAGATAGAGTTGCATTTCATTTCCCATAGAAAATTACTGACACTAGATAGATGCATAAATACACAAACCTGATTAGTACATTAGAGCGTTTTAGTAATTTGAAAATTATTCAAATTATAGTCCACAAATAATACTATAGAAAACAAGAACATAGAGTATTTTATTCCTACTTCTATCTGACTAAATAAAAATTCTGAATTTTCAAAAGAGAAGTAGATAATCAACAAGCAAGTTAAATACTACTGACAGATTATTAAACAGAAACAATGAAAGAGAAGCAACATATTTTGAAATCAACTTAATTGGTAGTTATCATCCATTGTATTCTGCAGAAATTGTAGCAAACGTCTTTGAATTTATTAAATTGATATTAAGAATAATTAAAGCAATTGAATGTAATAAGATTCCTTTGAGTATACTTTGTTGAGAAGAAACAAAAATTCTTCCCCAGACTCAGTTGTCTGAGTTATAATCTTCATACTTCCTGTACTTGAGATAGTTGCCTAATATTAATTGCTAATAATATTTTTCATAGAGTAATTTGTTCTCATACCTTAAAAAAATCTTTCTATTAGGCTACATAATTAGGACAAATACATAATTATAATTAAGCCATTACAGTCCAGAGAGATTCTAAACCAAAATAACATACGGAAATATAGCACAAGAATACTTACTTTCACGGATTTCTGAATCTCTGATTCTGTGCTTCAGATGAACCTTTTCTTTTTCAGCTTTTTTTAATTCGCCTTCAAGCTGTGACATCATGGCTAATTTCTCAGAAAGAACATTTTCACAATGACTTTCAATTGACATCACTGATTCATTAAATTCACTTTCCACCTTCTGTAAAGGTAATGTGAAAATACAAAATGTTTAAGAAATTTAAAAAATTATCGAAATGATTCTACATGCGGAGAACTCATCCTTGCTGGGATTAATGTTAATGAAATAACCATGACTATGATAATAATTAATTTAAATGTAAGATAAATCTTAAATTAATTATTATCATAGTTGTATAGATTATCTAAGATAAATCTACCTAATAATTAATTCAAGAAAAGCTGGAAGGCTTACATAATTATTTAATCTCACTCAAATAAACAAACTTGCTTGCCACAGCCATACAAATTCACCTCTGATTACTTACCGACACTCTTTGCTTAAGTTCTCTGCATTCACTCTTTTCCTTTAATAAAGCATCTTCAAGCATCCTAACCTGTTCATCAAGCATCCTGCTTTCTTGCGATTGTGAATGGCTTAACTCAAAACTTAAGTTATTACATTTCTGCCTAGCCAAGTCAAGTTCATGACTTTGCTTTTCAATCTTCAATGTAAGTTTTGAGACTTTGCTTTTTTGTTTTTCTAGTTCTTCTTCCTAAACACATGGAGAAAATGTATTAATAGTGATATCATTGCTGCTGTCAAGACTGCAGGTTATTTTGCATACCCATTTGGCTCGCTCCTCTTTCATATTTTCTTCTAAATCATGAAGTTTCTTCTCTGTTTCATTACGCAGATTTCTCTCAGAATCAAGATGAGCCTGAAGTTCATCAATTTGCTTTTGCCCATCAAGTGCAAGTTTTCCTAATCTGTCCTCTATACCTGCAAAACTGCTTCGTCTATTTTCATGTACCTAAGAAAGAGTATGGAGAGTAAGAGTCAAAAGGTAGATAAATCTACTTTTATAAGATTTATTAAGAAAATTTCAAAATTCACCATATAATGAAATGTCTATTCTTTAATGTCTAAAATAGCTTCATAGCAATTTCATTTACGTGATACTGAAAATAATGATCAACTTCTTACTCAAGCTAATTGTCTAGAACTGGCTTGGCAAAGAGGTCGACTGCTATCAACTTAAGTTAATGCTTATCTTGGTATATTATTCTCACTGACATTTTCCAAATTTATATTCATCAATATTCAACAACATAGATTTTCCAAATTGTTATATTACAATCTTGATATTAGACTAATGATGTGATTTCAAAACAATAAAATAAGACTTGCCTTGATAATTTTACTTTTATGTTCTGAAAGAACTATTTGAAGATGTTGAGATTCATTTCTGACAGCATTAAGTTCTTCCTCTCTCTTTTCTAAAGCAGCTGAAAGCTCATTCACTCGGTCATTAGCAGCTGCTAAAGCTTCATCCTTACTCTGAAATGCATTGAATAGGAGAGTAGATCAAACTGCATCTTCTCTTAAGGATGAGTACATTTGAAACATCATTTTATTTCCATTTTCCAAGGACCACTTTCAATTTTATTGAAATCTAGACCAATTGCCGATTATTCTCCATAAAATCCATTCATAAGCTAGTTAAATATTACAAAACAATTTCTTTAAAATAATATGTAATATACTTCTGACTTTTCCTGATCAAATGTATGTACAGAGCCATATCTAGTCAGTTATTTTGTTTGAAAGCTGGCTCTAAAGAAAGGCAAGGTAAATGGATGAATCACCACCAGCCCAGCATTATAAACATTGTCTTTCTAAAAAGAAATTTCATTTATTTATGTTTTAAATTATAAGAAAACTCTACATAAGCAAGAAATGATAAATTTCAATTGTAACTGCTATATATCAAAGGCTTAACAGCAGATGTAGATGGAAAATTGAAGTCAAATTCAAAAAAATCTTATTTACCTTTAGTTCCATATGAAGCTGATTTATCTTTTGCTTCTCTCTCTTCATCCACTTTTGCTTAGCATCACTGACTAGTTCAATGGTCTTCCCTTCCATCTCTATTCTTTCCTTCCTTTCAAACTCAATCAGCTTCTTGAGAGACTGAAGGAATAAAGTAATACTTAAATAATAATCACAAAAAGCAACAGCCTTTAAACTATTAAGTGACTAAGTCAATTACAACTTATTTTCTTCAAGTCTCCAAATTATATAAACCATCCATCCATTCGATATAATAGTGATGATGGAATGGTTTAGACAGCATGTGTGTGAAAGAGCAGGCTTGTCAGGTGGCATGAATATGGACCAAGCTAAGTTTTTCTAAAAAGAACTCAAATTAGAATGTGTGACTATAGGTAAGGATGACTTCAAAGATTCAAGTGGAGTCATGGAATTTACATAAATAAAGCACATGGAGAAAAGCAGCCTCCAAACCTTAAAGGAGGAGCCAAATATGCGGATGAATGTGTAATACCCTAAGCTGATGAGCATCTTAGTACTTGTATAAATTAGAAACTAATACCCTGGAGATGCATGCCTAAGAAAAAAATAAAAACAGAAGGAAGTTTTCTCAGAAACCCAAAGGATATGTAGGTAGAATACTTCCTACATATCATACACTGGGAAAATACAATATCTTTCCTAATAATAACAGAAGAAAAACTAAACTCTACATGATTTAAAAATCAAAGGACAGACCATTTTAGAGTGCACCAATGCAGCATAAATGTTACCCATTGGTGAAGAGAATGAGTAAATGTCCCTGGGTCTTGAAAGGTTTTAAAGTTTACTCAGAAACAAACCATCCAAATAGAAATGGCTGGATCACAAATAAGCCTCAGA
Source organism: Ladona fulva (assembly GCA_000376725.2). NCBI lineage: Eukaryota > Metazoa > Arthropoda > Insecta > Odonata > Libellulidae > Ladona > Ladona fulva. The sequence continues at coordinate 88,145 of KZ309073.1, forward strand.
ATGGTTAGGAAAATGTTTTTGTGCGAGAAGCAAAAGCACTCTTCAAATCTGTATGCTTACAAGAGAACTGCAAAATAATTCTTGTTTTGGATACCTGCTCATAAGCTTAACTTTGGTGACAGAAAAATGTTTTTAGCACCAATATTTACGCCACTAAACTCAAAGACCAAGGGAGACTGTGCTCCGTAAAGGCTAAGTATCAATTTATTTTATGATATTTACATTAGATATAGAAAATTCTTGGAGGTCTAAACAGAGATTTAAAGAATTCAACATAGAAGATGTTCTCTAGTTCATTGCTCATGCATTGGAGATGGTGGAAGCATCAACACTACAGAAATTATAGCTTAATTTGTGACCTGTCTTGATGTTTAACAGTTTACCCAATAAAACTGATTTATTTATTAGGCTTTCATAAGTCAAAGATGTTCATGAGATGCTTCCTTTAATATGCATACCACTTGTCAAGCACATGGAGTGACTTCTAAAAGCTTTAGCAAAACAACATTATAAAATTTAGGATGATTCATAAGGGAAGAAAACTTGTACAAAAGTCATAAGCAACATTATGTACCATATTGTATACGATCAGTTCAGACCTACAGCACAATATCAACCGATATCTGTGAAAGATAAAAGTTTTCAAATCTTTTTACTCTTAACTACACCTTACAAGAAAATAATAAAATTCCTACTCTAAATATGAAAGCCACTCACCTTAATTTCGCCAATATATTGGGATATTTCATCTTCCATCTTATTTCTGTCACATTGCAAGTTTTGCAGTTTCACGTCTTTCTCTTCCATCTTCTTCTCTAAAGCATCAATTTCCTTATGCCTGAGAATAATGAAATGAAAAATATCTAGAATGAATTATCTTAGGATAGACTCCAATAGCCAATGATGAATCTCTAACATATTCTACAAAATTAAATGCTAAATTATTAAATGATAAATTTATCATATAAAATAAGCATCAATTCAAGCAGGTGCAGTGGTTTTATTAACATAATGACACTTTTAAATAGAATGAGGGTAGGCCAATGATTTACATATATTTTTCTCATACCACAGAATGACGTTGTGTACTGACCAGCACAAAGAAAAGTATTGTAAAACAATGGCCTTTCCTCTCCTACCATAGTGATGCAATTATAATCTGAGAGTAATTGTAAGATAAAATTTACATGCAGAAAAATGTTGTAAATTAACACACATCTTAAAAGAAAAACTATGGAAGCTAAGGTATTTGTTTGACACATTTTGTCAACAGGTTGACAACTCTGTAAATGCTTGTAATCTTTGTACAAAGAAAAGGAATTTAGACTTAAATTGTATGCATACTGGAAAAGTATTTATTCAAATACTTCTTGAGATATTCTAATTTCAACAATAAGAAAACAAGTGAAACGCAGAGGATTGTATTCCACAAAGAAAATAACAGAATGTTTGCCTAAACACAAATCCTCCTGAACTATGAATTAAAGATACAGAAATGCTACAAAATCCAGAATACCACAATTTGACAAATTACCTGATTTGGTATATCACATAACATAGAAAATGATTATGGACTGAATAATTTTTAATAGGAAAAATGTTTTTGAACAAATATTTTTCAATGTGCAAATGAGGACAATATGAATGAATGAGTTAATTAAAGAAAATAGCAAGCAATGTTATTAACTCATCTTCATATTTTCAGAAAAAGCATACCAATTGAAAGTCGATTAAAGTACATCAATATTTAGAAGGAAAGATACTAATTATATATTATATTATCCTTACAAGGAAAGATCCTAAAAATATAATATAAAATATAAAGAATGTTTTTTATTCTGCTTATCAATAAGATATTTAGATGAGGAATTACTTACTTATCTTTACCACCTTTCACTGCATTCTGTAACATAGTTTGAAGGTCTTCTATCTTCTGCTTTAAAGCTGCTTCAGCATCTTTCTTGGGCAACTTAGGGCAATCAATGGTGTCTATAATACTGCAGTAAATAAGAAAGTTATGAGAAAAATATTTAATTTATATGCTACTTCATCACTTTAATTGAACTTTAAAAATAAAATAGAGTAGAATTCATTGTTTAACCAATGAACTCTGTAAGAATAAATTCATACAGCCACTACTCTTACAGAGCTTCCAACAAATTTTATGAGAATCAATTGACAATAAAAATTCTGGTACATGGAAGGGATTAATGGATACATAGTATTATAACAGATCTACTTCAACGCCTTAAAATATTGTACTTTTTACTGGTTCTACTATTTGAATATTCTTTTCCTACAGTCAACAATTATCAAAGATTAAAAATTGCATTTTCTGATAACTTTTGTTGGTCAAACTTACATTTTGTTTGAATATAAATTACCATTTTCCCCAGAGATTTCATCATTTTCATTCTATTAAATAATTATTTCAGAATACAACACACAAAAATACCTTAAAAGCTAAATATATAGTTAAACTGATTCAATGTTTACCTGGGTATAACTATCTCAGGTGCATAAGTGAAACCAATAAAAGGAAGGTTTTCTCCTGAAAATTCCCTTTTAACTTTGAAATTTGCTATGGAAGGCATGGGAGTTTCATGATCAAACTCAACAAAATTAGAGGTATCATCTTGACCATTCACCACAGGAACAAATGGAGGTACAGCTAAAAAAAATAGGTGACACATCGATAAAAATTAAATCAATGCTTAAGTACCAAAATGCTCAGTAAAAGCAACAAATTGAATAACTGAGATGATTATTCTAATACCTTAATTGTTATAAAAAGTACTTACTCTCCCTTATCCCATTCCAGTCAACTGAAGCAAAAAACTTTTGTTTTAGCAACTGCTCATATCCTAGCCGCCGATCAGCTGACTTGAGGAGGCCTACGACTAGAGTTTTAAATTCTTCTGAAACTTGATGATCCTCTGGAAATACTAGGCTATCCTGAATTTTGATACATAAAATTATTAATAACTAAAAATAGTAAGCAGCTCCACAATAAAAAAACTTTCCTTAAATAACAGGCAATTATTGTAATGTAAGAACTTAAGTATTAACAATTATAGGTTGAACCCCCACAATCAATTAAATTTTTATTTAACAGCTCTCCGCAATTCTGCTTATACATCTTATATCTTGTTCATATTTTCCCATAATATATTATACAAGTAAAAGTTGCTTGCATACTGCAAGCTTAATATAAGATATATTAGGTAAGGTGTTATAACCTTCTGCCTTATAGCTGTGGCTTTTGAGACAACTTACGAATCTAAATCTATCCCTAAGGTTCCAAAAGAACACCAATTTGGAAAATATCATATGGGACAGATTAAGTAAGAAAAAATACACTGCCTTAAATACACCACTTACCATACTTTACTGGCTGTTTACAGACACATACAAATCCCAATCCATACCTTGGCTTTCAAGACAACACCTTGTTGGGAAATACCCGCTATTAAATATGCTATTGGCATTTGCAGCCTCTTACATCTATAGAATCTAAATATATTTGTTGAGTTTGAAGAACATGACCTATTGGGCAATACCACATATGGTAGATTAGGATTTAGAAAAATACAAAAAGAAATATCTGAAAATCCTTGCAATGTAAAAACATGAAAAGTACCCTTTTTGGGGGTTTCTAGAATCGAACCTATAGTATCTAGGAAAGAAATCTCATTAATTCCATTTTCTGATACTCATGTCCTTCACAAGAAAGATTCGTAGGGTCTGTGACACCTTTCTTTAGCACAAAATTAGAAAAAAAAATGTTCTTAAAAACCCTTGCAATTCAGAAAATCATTTGGGGCTTAATAGGATCAAACCTATGATACCCAGGAGTGATTTCTCAATTACTCCTTAACGAGATAGTTGGTTTCTTTACACAAAAAATAAACGCCTAACTATCACTCAAGTTTTAAGGCGAAATTGCATTCAGAAATAGCTCAAAATATTATCCGATTTTCCTGTATATTTCTTATAGAGAAACATTTAACCTACCTTGTATATGATTTACATATATTTTTCTGATACCACAGAATGAAATTGTGTATTGACTAGCACAAAGAAAAGTATTGTAAAACAATGGCCTTTCCTCTCCTACCATAGTGATGCAATTATAATCTGAGAATGTGCCCCAAAAAATTTAAAAAGACGCCCANCTCAAGTTTTAAGGCGAAATTGCATTCAGAAATAGCTCAAAATATTATCCGATTTTCCTGTATATTTCTTATAGAGAAACATTTAATCTACCTTGTATACGATTTACATATATTTTTCTGATACCACAGAATGAAATTGTGTATTGACTAGCACAAAGAAAAGTATTGTAAAACAATGGCCTTTCCTCTCCTACCATAGTGATGCAATTATAATCTGAGAATGTGCCCCAAAAAATTTAAAAAGACTCCCACATAAGACGTATATCACTTATAGGCAAAATCTGATGCATCCTAGTATCAAACCGGTGGTCACTAGGGAAAAAAATCTTTACGACATACGATAGAAATCAATATTCTCTATCGATATTGGTAATTTCATCATTCTATCTTAATGGAAAATACCCTAAACAAATTTTTGAAAATGCGCTCAATGTTTTTAAATGGTAAAAATACCATTTTTGGGGTCTCTTTTGGGTATTTAACCCATGAAATCTACGATCGATGTCTCTATTTCTCCTTAGCGAGAAACCTGAGTCTTTACGAAAAAAAAAAAAAAAATCACCACATCATTGAGGTTTTTGTTAACGCCTCAGCATTTGTATCCTATATAAGCACATATATATATACCTGGTGAAGCATCTATATATAATAGATAAATCTTTAACAATGTCACGGATTATCCAAAGGATACTTAAAAAATATAGCAACATAGTAGGAAATTTAGGAATATCTTGTTCAAGTTCTCATGATTTCAAATTTGAAATATCTTTTATTAATACAAAGCGGAATTTATTCTTAGTGGAATTAAATTTTCTTTCCCATTGTGTGCATCTCCTGGCCATGTGAAAGAAAAAAAAAATGATTTTGTAAAAGGAATAAAACCCAATTATGTAGCTTTGCTTGAACATTTAAGTCTTACAGAAGTTTATATGAATGACTTGGAGTCAATCCTGACATTTTAGAGATGGTAAAGCAGCCTATTATCTAATGTGCTCCCATATTTCACATGTTAAGTTTAGAGGTCAAGTAACTAATGGTTTCCAAAAAGAGTGATCTGGTGAAGTGTTAAATAAAAATTTTTTATTACATTATTTCTAAATTAAAGCTTTCATTTCTTTTCTGAACTGGATTAAGGAAGAAAAATCAGAATTAATACTCTTAAATATGGAAACTGTTTACTCAGTGTGATAATAGTATCACAAAATCCAGGAAGATTTTTAATTAAGTGAAAATACATTCTGTATCGCTTGTTTTTTAAAAATCTATATTTTCAATCTGTGTGTATTATACACAGGCTATAATAGAGTATTCTATCATGTTTTTAACTTACCTTATGATTCATAATGTTGCAGTATGTGTTCATAAGCCTATCTCCAGAAAATGGTGTGTGGCCATACAGCATCTCAAATGCAACTATGCCTAGGGACCAGTAATCACATTCAATCTATAAAAAATAGAAATTAAGATTCATATACATCAACTGAACTAAAGAAACTGCTTTAATAGGTATTAATAAGAATAAACATAAAAGTGGGTGGAATGACTGGCTTCTACAGGAAAGAAAATAAACACAAATATTATCACAAAATGTCTAGAGATAATTATTACTTCTTCATATGATGATAATTTATAATTTAAGTTCAAAAAAGTATGTAACTGTGCGGGTAATAAAAGAAATACACCAGTAATTTAATTCTCCTTAATCCAAGCATTTATTCACCATTACATATATGGTCAATATAGTGGAAATTAATTTTGAAAATAAATTACAATTACGACACAGCTAACTTTAACGACTGGAGACACTTCCTACCACCTACCTAGATGAGTAAGAGGCCTACTACTAAGATCAAACCCGCTGACCATTTCCACCACACCAAAAGCAGACACACTACTAATTAGATGGGTGAAAGATTTAAATTGAAAATGATAATTGTCGATATGTTACGGACAAACAACCTATAGTAATAATATTATTGTTAACAAAGCTTTGATAGCTAACATAATTTAGCAAGTAGACCCCACTGAGAATCAAACCCGGGACCACTTTTACTGAAGTCAAACACAGTGCTCACTTAGCTATCTGGGAGCCCTCGTACAACCTATAATTGTCATTTATGGATAAATATATGCCTGAAATAAACATCACCTGTATGCACAAAAAGTTAAACTATACTTAGCAAATTGATATCAAACAGTGATTTATTAAGAGTGATTCAATTCAGTGATGCATAATTATGAATTTGAAAAACTAAACATTGAATGAATTTTTGACCTAATGCAAATATTTATTCAAAGACTTTGTAATAAAATTGTGCTAAAACAGTCCTTTTATTAATTGAAAGAAAACATTCTAAAAAAATATAAAAGAGAAAATTTATAAAAACATTTGCCCTTCTCACAACAACCAAGAATTTGGATAAAAACCACCACTGCAATGGCAATTAAATATGAGAAATAGAAGCAGGTTTGCCCTATGGCCAGGGCAATTATGTAGGCACTACATATTGGAGGCACCAGTCTCAAAATTGAAATCTTAATGGCACTTTCATTCAACACAATATCTTCATACATGGATATCTTGTCAGTATGAAAGATTAGGTTCCCTTATGTTACTCTTTCCAAAACCTTACTTTTAATGGATAACATTCAAACTGTATGCAACAAGCATACTTTGAGTGTTGCGTAGCATTTACCATAAAGAGACTATTCGTTGAAACTGAATATGTCATAAAATGAGACTTACATGCAAAGTATGAAGAAAGGAGAGCATGAACTGTATGAGCGAAATGAATAATAGCATGGTACTACAAAAAACTATAATATTCAAATAAATCCCATGCACATTCTGATAATGCATTCAGATTTCTTGTCTTCCCCTTTAAATTAAGTGCATTTCTGACATTAAATTCACTCTTAAGTCTCACACCCATTTGTGTCAGCATAAAAGGCATATTGATGAGCCCACCAATATTTCATTGCAATCACATCCACATTACTAGAAATGGTGGGAATTGTATCCTTTTCACAAAGTTTATAATTATAAGGCAAATAAAAATAAGTTCTTCTTACACCATATGTCCCTTTCCTATTCTTTCCCTTTGCTGTTGATTCCATGGCAGCTAAAACTTCTGGAGCTATGTACTCAGGAGTACCAACAGGCATTTCACTCATCACAACTCCTGCACTATTCAACTTTGCAGCAGAACCAAAGTCTGCTAATTTAAGGTGGCCACAGGTATCGATGAGTATGTTGTCTGGTTTTATGTCTCTGCATAAAAATAAAAAAAGTTCATCTTGAAAAATTTCATCACGTTCTAAATAGAGTTACTTTCCAGATTTTCAAAACATTTTAATCAGACAAAGTCAAAGAAGATACACTGAAATACTTCCAGAATAAAAATTTATGAACACTTTCACCCAGTGAATACAATAAAAATTGTGGAAAGTTCTACATATAATTTTTAAATATGTTATTCTTCAAAGTAACACAAGCACCTAAAATTAAATACATCTGATACACTTCAGAAACCAACTTTAGGTCAGATAATTACTGTATCGAAAATCATGCATAGGAAACTATCAAGGCTGTATAACAAACAAATATTTCTTTTGATTCCCAACATTGCCAGGAGTTGCTAACAACTCACCTATGAACATATTTCATGGAATGTAAGCTGTGAATGGACAAAGTCAATTCAGCTAAGTAAAACCTTGCCATATCTTCTGTTAAGCATCCATCAAACCTGTAAGATAATAGCATTGGATAAGTTATGTAATTCATAAGGGATGGATAAATGACATAGTGAATTGCATATCAAAATGTGGCTCCCATTAACATGAGCCAAGATTTACTTTATGTCCTATAAAACAAAAGTACTGAACTCAAATTCATATTACAGAGTTTAAAGTCACATAAATATAGCAATAAAATTAATACGGGGTGTAACTGTGCACTATAAAATTTTCCATTTAAAGATATGACTAATTAAAATTAACCTTATAACACAACAGAACAATTATTATCAAACAGATAAAGAGAACTAAACTTAGTATGTTTCACTAGATATTTATCAATATAATTATCAATCTAAAACTCTTTAACTTTGTTCAAAGGGTTAATGATATTTCCTATTTTTACATCCTTAGCCAACTCACTTCTCAAGTAAAGCAAGCAAATCGCCACCAGGATGAAACTCCATAACAAGGTACAGATGATTCATATCTTGAAATGCATACTGAAGAGAAGTTAGCCAGGGCGATGTGGCATAAGCCATTATATTTCTTTCTTCTTCATAAAAAGCTACCTGTAAGATTTATGAAGAATTTTCAGCATGGAAAAGTCGAAAGTAAACGTAAATGGCAAAACAAATTACGTACAGATTGCTGCAATAATGTATCACTCTTCCTTAACTTCTTCATAGCATAAACATCTCCAGTTTGCTTTTCTCTCACTAGATGAACTTCACCGAAATGACCACGGCCGATTATTTTCTTCAGTTCAAAATCGGTTATGTTCACTCTTAAGCGCCTTAGCTCGGTAACAATACTTCGAACTGTTCAGAGGGATAACTTTATTAACATGACATAACAGAAGGATTTAATTATAGAAAAATTTTACTTACATTTGTCCACAAAATTGGCTATGTGCTTGTCCTTTTTAAGACTGTCGTTGTTGCATTCATCGTACAATACTACCAAAGCATCCAATAAACCTTCACGGCTGACCCAGTGTCTATCAGGATGACTAGTTGTTGTTGATTTACTACAAAACAAATTATTCAGCCGAGCAATCCTGATACTTATCGCTTCTTTGGATGGCTCCATTATATAACTGTAAATAAATTCTATGAAATATAGTGTCCAGACAACACAAAGCTAAATACCAACTGTAACTGTATCGTAGGTTAGGAAACTCACTGAGATCGACCTTTGTTTAAAAGGATAATCAAGCAATCTTGTTGCTGCTATAATGTTAATAGCCCAAATATTAGATTATTGCGGAAGTTATCATGATTTTTAATGTCACCGATAAAGTAACATACACATTAACCACACTTCATTCTTCCGTCAACGTTCCGCGGAAATTGAAATTTAAGCTAAGCTTACTGATTGGTCCGAAGATGGGCCGTGTTATTGGCTAAGAATATAAGACTAGCAGTTGATCATCGTAATTTCGAAAGGAAATTTCCATCAAACCTTCAAAAACAAAATATCTTTTTCTATCTCCATTATTATTACCTAAGAACCATATCGAACATTAAATTGAGTGTTTTCAGCTTTATTTCCATCTATCATATTTGAAACCTTCTCTGATGTTGGATACTCGCTCCATGAGTGTCAAGTAAAGTCACGTAAAATGTTTTTTCTTAATACGGGTGAATAGTTAATGTTAAGCGATTAAAATAATTATAAACCTCTATATTGAGAGCAAAGGAAGCAACTGACAGCATTGCCTTGGGTAATCTTGAATAGTTGAATAAAACCGCCGAGTTGCAATAGCGTCTGCTAGTTGTATTGCTAGCCAGCGAGCATCTACTTTGCGCTCACCTGAGCGGGGCACCTTTTTCAAGGCTTGCGGTCTAAGTGACAGTGACGGTCGTGAGACGATGGGAAGGAGACCGAATAGTGGGGAGATGTTTTCATCCGTATGAGAGTTTCTTTAAATGAGGATTATTTTTCTGTTAGTTTCTCTTGTTTATTTACCTGAGGTTGGGGCGTAGAGAAGTAATTACTGTTACATCTCATGTGCGAAGGACTTCGACGAATCGGAGGAATCACGGATGTGGGAAATGTTCAATTAATATGTGATTTTTAGTTGATACTACTCTTCATAATCTGCCAAGACACTTCCTCTGTAAATTAAAACGAAAAACATATAATTTCGCCTCTGCAAAAGAATTTTCTATTAACTTCGTAATGTTTCCCAGTGCCTGGCCAAGTGGCCTAAAATGAATTATTGTGAGAGATATCCAGCCTCTGTGGCTATGATGAAGCCCAAATACGAACTAGAGGATTACATATTTGAAATGGAAAGTCGCCGTATTGGGCAGAACGGCGGTGCCGAAGGTGTTGAGGCACCTTCGGACACGGAAGACCTCTTGGCACAGTTGTCCCGCAAAGAGCAAGACCTGATTCTGGCAGCCGAACTTGGCAAAGCTCTCCTCGAGAGGAATCAAGAGATGGGAAAGCAGAATGAGCGGATGATGGAGGAATTTTCTCAGAAACTTGAGGTAAATTTTAAAAACTAGCTCCTCTTAATAAGTTAATGTTGAAGATTTCGAGGTTTTAAATTGTATAAATTTCCAGTTTTAATTTACTTCATAGGAATCTTCCTAATACTCCTAGTTACTTAATCTAACTTCTTATTAGACCTCATCCTTAAAATAAAGAAATGAATAATAAAGTTGATACTGAGTTATAAAAATAACATTTTAGCGTTTAAAGCGTCAGTGTTTTTTTCGGAGATCTTAAGGGGGGGGGGGGAAGGCCCCCCAATTTTTTTTACAGAAATAAGCAAATAGATTTATTTTCATTTCGTCGTTGTGATATGATAATAAGGCAAATGTAAACATTTGCCTTATTATTAAAAGTATTCGTGTACATTATAAAAAGTTGCTTCAATGTTATCTATATTTATGAAGATCCTATAAGCTTAGAGATGTGATTAGCCAATATGCAGCCCATGTTTTGCTTTAGGGTGGCTCATCACCCGCGGCGGTTCAGAGAAAGAGGTTCATTTACCAAAGGAGGATAAGACATCAGAAATATCTCATAATGCCTCATTCCCCAGTGACGCTCTTATTATTTCCGATTGTCTCATAAAACCGAATAGTTTTCTTAGGGAATTATTCCCGATTGTTTTTCCTTTTGATATATTGACACCAAACAACATAATATAAACAGTTTTACGGGTTATTGCTCTTAAGCAAAGCGAATTAATGCTTGGCAAGTTGCACTCATTTACCTTCCACTCTACGCGAAATGATTTAAATTGTGTACAACATTTTAATTTTTTGTGCAGCTTGTAAAATTTCCAACAGTTTGAAGTGTTTAAAATCATTTTTTAATTTCTAGCAAACCTGGTCACGTAAATTACTTGTCCATAAACGTTCGTTTGAGATATTTTTGACTCTATTTTACTTCAAAATCAACCAAAGATGCCAATTTATTTTTGATAGTACCGCTAGATCCACCCTAAATAGCGATTAAAAGTATCTTAACTCATAATAAGATGTCTTTGGAAAGTATTTAAAAAATTATGATGGCTTGAATTCACTTTTACAAATATTGCTCTTTAGATATCTCATAAATGAAAGCAATAGGGCGAGGTCTTTTATTAAGCAAACGAAATGCTATTTTGATTCACGTATAAAAAACATGTTATGGTTAGAGAATGTAGAAGAGAGTGTACGAAACAGAACATGATGGATGGAGTGCGAACTGTCGCTGAAATAGAAAAAGAGTTGCTAAAAGAAGAAAAAAGTCGCTAGATCTAGCGAGGAATACGCTGATTTTGTATCTACTATGTAGTATGCACATTACATTCATGCAGTGCGATTTATATAATAATGAGAAGGATATCCTTTCTTCTATCGCCGCCACATATATTAATGGCGGCGATTGATATGTCATACTCGGAAGAATCAGAGCTGAGACTCTTTCACTAGGAATAGAAGTCTCAACGATACGTTTAGAATCGTTGAAAACGTGCTTCAAACAAAATTCGGATAACATAAACAGAGCACGTAGGTACTGCGCGTTGTTCCGCGCTTTCGCTGCCAAATCTTTAAATGCGTCACGATTACGAAAAACTGAAAGTGAGGTGAGAAACAAATCACCCGTTACCGTGATATCTCTTTCTCACTTCAGGAAAGTGCACGTTAATCACTGAATAGGGAAGTTGGAGGAGAGAAGAAGTCGCACGTGTTTCAGACGATGAAAACTATTTGCTTTGGTTTTCAATATAATTATAGAATGAACTGCTTTTCTTAACTTATCATGAGCACGAGGAAATGAAATCTATCTTATAATATCTGGAAGCTATAAGAAAATATATAAATCAGGTTTCATAAGCAGTTTAAAACTCGTAATAAATCCTTATTTCAGTGAAAGTGATAGATAAAGAATTCGATACCCTGAAGACGAACTTATGTTTAACTGTCTTTACAAGCACTTCTTAAAAATCTGTGCGATTTAACAGTTCAATGAACCAGCTATGGTACATCATATTTTTTAATGTTCCAGGAAAGATGTAATATAATTATGGATTATATTTATAAATATCTGATTAACAAGGAATAACAAGTGTGAAAAATAGCGACATGACTGGGACTCGAACCCAAGTCTCCCACTTTCCGGGCAGGTATTCTAACCATAGAACTGCCATGCCGAGTCTAGAATGTTTAGAATACCAGCCCGGAAGGTGGGAGACCTGGGTTCGAGTCCCAGTCATGTCGCTATTTTCCACACTTGTTATTCCTTGGGATTTAGCCGCACAACTTCAATGTGCAAAATTTAACACCTTTACCTCAATCCTTTTAAATATCTGATTTGCAATGTAACCCAAAGTTTTTAGCAGACGCGTTTGCCCAAGAAAATTCAATACTCTGTGAATAAACATCATTTGATTGATATTATTTTATCGAAGTATTGGACACAAGATCCGAAGGGAAGTTTAAAATGCTTCGTAGGAAAGGATTATTCGCTTCTAGATTTTTGTTCAGTGATACACGACTTAACTCCAGAAGTTATTTTTTTTACTTTTAAGCAATCACGTTTGGTTAAATCTCTTTGAATATCTTAAATAGATGAAAGTTGGGAATATTTTACTTACACTTTAAATCGATAACTTTGTTATTCTCATCGGTATAAAATGCCTCATAATTTTCGTACACCGTAATATATTAATATTTTCAGTAATTCACAACAAATTTCACATTTGGATAATTTCTCTTTCCAAAAATAAAGAAGTAAAAGCAAAACGCCATAATTATTTGTTTTAATTCTCACTTAAAATTTTATCGTCTCCACTTCGACTATATTTGTTGAAAATTCGATTCCCGAAAATCGCCCTTTTCCATTTCTATTATTGCTCAGCAAAAATCTTGACATCATATCTGAGTGTCATGAACATGAGACCTTTGATCATCTCTGTCTTAAAATACAGTCATTATCATTTACGCTTACATCAACAAATGACGTTTTCCTCTCTTATTAACTTATTCCATCAGCAGAACACCAATGAAAATGTAGAAGTAATATCGTTGATTTTCGCAGTTGTGAGGATGTATTTTAGTAGTAATTTTAAAAGTGCTTCGGCATCTAAGGTCGCTTCGCACGTGAGCCCCCACCGGGAATCGAACCCTGAGCTGCTTTCACCGAAGTCGAACGCGATGCCCGCATGAATACCCGGAGGCTGCAAAGGGTATAACAATCGGCAATTACGTTAGTATCGATAGGTTCGCAAACTGGCTATTCTAACATAAAAAATTCCGGATGAAATCTTCAGATTGATTTTATTGATAATCCACGGTGAAATCTCCTCCAAGGGCGATTTCTATTAAATCCTATCCCGTAGACAAGGTGACTTGCCCAATCTCCGCAACATAACGAGATCAGGTGCCGAGATGTCATTGTTGGTATAATTGCTAGGACGAAAATATTTCATAAATGGCATCCGCGGGAAATTAATTTCTACGGTAAGGAACTCCGCGATTTCCTCCAGAAAACAGGGTAAATTCAGAGGCCATAGAAAGTGTCGCTATTGGAAGAGGAATCGCTGATGAACACCTAAAGAAGACAATTTACATGATAACGCCAGCAACAGCTGGGCTTCGGAAGGGATTTAAATTTTCATTAGAAACAGCAGATACGGTAGTCATTTTCAATTCCCTATTCTCTTTCAATTTCCCTGTTTCGAGTTTTCCTCCGGACAAAGGCTATCGTATCATTCTTCCGTTGCATTCAGTATCGCTTTAACTCTGCATTTCTATTGTAACATGTGTTAAGCACTTAGTTACTTATTATTCAAATAAAGACTGGTAGATAATAAATCGACTTTGAAAGGAATAAGTCAAATTAATATAATCACTTCAGTAGTTTCCTCTCTTAGATAGACATTTAAATCGATCATTCTTTCCCTTACCTTCTCAACGTGGTTTTTGAAAGTTGACGTATTCCTCTAAAATATTAAAAGAAATATGGACGTGGAAATGAATGGCGGAGCCTTGGATTTGTCAATGCCTACTATATACTCAGGATAATTTTTTTAGACTTGGAAAACTTAGTTCAAAAATATTCAAAGAGCTCAAGGAACAATCATATTTATTCTACATTCCTGTTCAAGTATGCTTCACTGTATATTCACTGTAGCAGAATAGAAAGACATTGGTGATGTATTTTTGGAGTTACTTTATGATTGGTTCCCAAATATCCGTGAAGTATAGTACGGAGTATTGAAGTATTTCATAATGAGTTCCTTTTTGACAAAAGATTACTAAAAAAGACATTTATTGATTTCTGTGTTGAAGTGCGTCTAGGTTAAGCTGTAAATAGATAAAAACAGATATGCTTCTCGAATCCAAGGCAGCTATCTTCAGGAGGAATTTATATCTGTCACTGAAACTCCTATGAGGTCGACCGAAGGTGGCTGACTTGGTTTTTTAGCACTCGTAAATAAATGATTGCGATTAGAAAAGCTACACTTGTATTCGATGAGTCTAATAAAACTTCTCATAATTACCTGATTTTTGAGATTTAAGGCTTGACTGACGATAAATCATCTCAAATGGCGAAATGATTATGTGTACAACGACAGCAAGGAAATGCAAATTCGTCATGAAAAGTGAAATAACTTTCTACTCCGATAGGGTATCGTTCAAATAATTCTTGTTAATTATTTGACTCATACTATAAGCAATGAGGGCCATTTTATCCTCTTTTAACTCCTCATTGTTTTGTATAATTAGACAGTACCGGAAAAAAGGTGACAGCTTATATGTCTAATCTCTTTTAAACAAACTGAGTTTATTTTTGTTCTGTCCAATAAAATTAATCTCTCCGGCGTTCACTCGGTCTAACTGATATTGTGACATTTATTCTACGCAAAATTCAACAAAACACGTTATTTTGCAGAATTTGAGCATATTTTATATTGATTAAATATTTCTGATGTATTGTGTATTTTCTTTGTCATTTTTTCCTGGAGTAAGACATCCGGGCACAAAAACGTTCGACTGATTTTGGTTATCTGAGAATCAGGAGATTGCGCAAGCAGTCCTTACGTGGCGATTTTAGCAGATTGAAAACACAGATTTTACCACTTTAGAGAGCAAGAGAGGACAAAGATACCTCTATTGAATCTTCTGAAAAGGGATCCCTTTTTCTTCTTCCTATTAATACATCTCTCGTTTTTCTTTCAATTAGCAAGCTGGTCGGTACTATGGATTTCTCACTCTATTTTTGTTTAGTATTTTTTTTCGAACTCATAGTTTGCAATTTATTGCAATTCGACCAATCTTTTGCTTAATTTATGTTGTATAATAATGTTTAGTATTCGTCTCTGCTTCTCTTCCCTATTTTGTTTTCAAATATATAGAATGTGAATATTTCATCGGGTAAGGACCTAACTAACTTATTTTTTACCGTTAACAGCTTAATTATCGTTAACCCAGTCAGGTAACTCGTAAAATGCTTCTCTCAGATAAACCACTGAAACCTGGTTTCCGTCGGCACGAAAGTGATAGTATGTTCCGAGGCTCCATCGCAAATCTCTTCACTGAGCCAAGAAGTGGAGCGAATTTCACAGCGCCGATCGTTTGCGAGGAAACCATCCGCTCTAGTTGCGGGCACGCGCCAGGGGCTAATCTTCGCCCACTTCCGGTGGAGGGGCCCCAGCCCTTTCCATCTGGACATCTGTTCCCTTCTCCCAGCTCCTTACCAAAAAAACAATATTAGGGCCGCGTGGGAGGAATGAATGGGCCAAGGTGCAAGGAAACGGAGCCCTAATGGTATGCCCCCCCTGGGTGTTAGGGATCGGTTCCGGTTCTCATTGTTAGTGCTTCGTCCCGGTGTCCATTAAATATTTTTAGAACGCACTTCTCCCACCGGTGGTTCTTTCATGTGGTTGTCTAAAAGGGAGGACTCGTTCTCTTCTTTATGCGGACTTATGCGATGCTATCGTGAGGAGATCTTCCGACCCTTACTATCATTTTACGCACGAGAGGATTGAACTTGCAGAAAACGACGACACACCACGTGCTCTTCCAGGGGTAGGGTATACCGAGGCGACGTTTAGTAAAGGATTTTTCTTACGCCATATCACCAGAAAAATTACATACCGTCAGCATTTAGAGTTACTGCTTTCCGTAGTAAAAAAAATAACACATAAATTCGTAACCCCAATCTAATCAAAATAGATTAAGTTTGAAGAAAAATCACACAACGCAGAAAAGGGATGACAAAGATACGCATTCTAAATGTAAACAGTGACATCATATGCTTTTCTTTGTTGTATATAAATGAATTCGCTTTCAAATTTATTTCTTATTTAATGGAATACTAATACACCAAAGCGAATACCATTCTGCGTAATGGAATTAAACAAAATTAAAGTGAGGAATAATGATAATCAGAATTTTACCTTCATCACATAATGTTGTTTCAACGACCATAAATTCAACCCCTTGGGTCATAATCGCCCGATGGACGTTGAATAAAATCATTCCGTGGTGAAGTTAAAAGTCTGATTACCATTATTCTTGAGAATTAAAAACCACCAACAGCCGATTTATTAAATTCAACATTAAAGTACTGCTAAAAATAAAATTTCTTAAAAGCATTGAACGGTTAAAAACAGAACAGAGATTGAGCATTGAAATAGATATAGCATAAGTATTCCATTCCTTGAATTTACCATATTGACGAGTCAATTGCAGCTATCCCCCTGTGTTAATCATAAATTGATGCTAGAATTGAAGGAATTGAATGCCCTTATATACTAACAATAGGAGGCAATCAATTAAGCAGGGAATATAAACGAATAATCGAAATTTATCAATTTTAATTAACTAAAACGGTTGAGAAATTAAATGAACAGAAAAATCTTATAGCCTTTTAAAAAGAGTTAGAGGATGATAACCCAACAATGTGTGTACTATGAAAAACTTGAGTTAGTTCGAATTTAATTGCAGATTTCTTTTTGGGACCAGTTAAACCCTCCTTCTACGTACTAAATCACTGCTGCTTGCTAAAGGGATTTTAAAAAATCTGTAATACGTTCGCGTGTTGGTGAGCTTCACGGGTCAAAGATTGAGGACAACGCGCAACGCAACGTGGAAAATAATGCTGAGACACGGCTGGCGAGGATAAGCAGAGAAAATTGTATATTCATTTAACATTTGGAACGCACATGAGCGCATAAGGCAAAATGAATCAGGACAGTCATTAAAATGAGTCGTTTTCCTCTTTTCATCACGCAACGGAGTAACATAGAACGCGTCCGTTGATGATCGTCATTTTCCGGATGAGAACTATACAATAATGGACGAATCTAAAAATTGGTTTCGCTTAATGGAAAGCTAGCTGTTATAATTGTCGTTTTGTACTTAATAGAAAGGTTTAAAAGGGAACCACTGTAACTGTGGATGGCCGATTGAGAAACAGATGTCATTCCAATTGTCTGCAGACTGCTGAATGAGCTCTAGGATTACACTAAGATTAAATTCAATTATTAAGGCAATCAAACGTGGATGCCTCCTCATATTCGTAACTGAGCATACTAAAAATATTCTGCATAACTTAATAACAAGATATTCTATCTGGTATTTACCTTTTCAAAAGGGAAAGTCTTTAAAGTTAAAAGGAAAGAAGAAAGTATATTAACATTTATATCTGGTCACTGGTATAGATTATACGATTAACACATTCTACGATGACGCTATTAGTGATTTTTGAGTAAAATACAAAATTCACAAAAAATAGTCAATGAATACAAGATGAACATATCAATTCAGGATAAAAATGCTCGTAGAAATGCTGGTAGAGAATTCTGAACAAGGATATGAGTCAATGTCGTAATAGAAGAAAACGTTCGAAACTCTCTTTAAATTTAAAATAATGACATTACTTCATCATTTTTACCGTGCATTGCGTGATTGCTGCACGGTATTTAATTTTCATGAGATAATTATGATTTATTAAATCGTAAATGTGAAAAGGGCAATTCGAAAATGAAAACAACGAAAATCCCCCTCGTATCTTGTTATTGCTAATGTCATTTACTTTGCACTGATATTGCAGGCTGCACTATTCTAATGGCACGCAATTCACCTGTTCTATCAATTTATCTTTTAGGTAGCTGGTTAATTAACGAGTTCAACAATTTCGAAAGTTTAATCCAATTCAATTTATTGGGGAAGTCTCCTCAACCATTAAAAAGGGCAGTAATCTGTTCTTTCACGTAGTTTTGTTGTTGAAATTGACTAAAATACAATTAAGGATGGAAAGAATTAAATATAAATTATATGTAGTAAATAAGAAAAAGTAACGAGCTTGCAACTACGTTGTTGCCGGTTTGAGACATTTTTTATAGATAGATAGATATATAGAGCCTTATTGGCGAGGTTAGGCCCATGTGGGCCTCTCTTCTATCTAACCTAGTATGTCATTATAATGTGCACAAAATATATTCATAAAATAAAAGAAATGGTGCAGTTTGGGAAAAAAATCTTTGCAACTGAAGGTTGACAAAGAAAAAACTGACGCTATGGAAAACCTCCCACGGAGAAGGGAGGTAAAATAAAAATACCCGCGAAAACACAGTAAATACGTATAAAGACAATATATAATACAATAAATTTAAATAGCAGATAATCCAAAAGGAGAAAAAAATTAAAATCGGATTACATACATACATAAGTGCTCTACCTTTCGGTAGGTCCATGTGCCCTAATATTCCCTATTCATAACCATTTACTTCGCTACCTGGTAACTTACCCCACCCTTTATGTCATAAAATCGGATTACAAACGCATAAAACACAGAATATATGTTCAAAAGTTATGTAGAGTTACAAAATGTAAATGAATTACATATTTAAAGATAAGAATAGCTCGCTACATTAATTGAAAGAAGATGATCAATTCCAAAAAGTAAGATTATCTTATAACTAATGGTCATTATTGATACTCGTTGAATAGACAATATTTATGTCGGATCGTCATGTAACTCTTGTCATTGAACTTCACTACATTTTTCTTCTTTGGTTAGAGAGGGTGAGAAAGAAGATAGCTTTTTATAAGAAATTCAGCGGATCAATTAACCAGAGAATCCGCCGAAAGCGAATGCATGTGTTAAAAAATTTTTTTGTGCTAAAATTCCAATGGCTCCAAAGTCTGTTTTCTTTCCTCGAAAAAAATGAGTTTATTAGAGAAATTCAGAGGGAATTGAGCTCTTTTTAAGTCAGATTCCTCTGATAACACACGTTCTTTGTTTCTGGCGGTGAAAGCGGGTTTTTGATACACTTGTTCATGTTCTCTCTGCTAAGCATTCTTCTCGTTGAGGTCATAAGTTTCACCCGAGATTTGAAAATCACAGAAGATCCGACAAGTACTAATTGTTGAATGGAGGAATGGTTTTCGTGTAATGCTAATCTAACAAAGAAGCTCTACAAGTGAATAACTATTATTTTAAATTTTTCTCGGACCCAATACCTACTCCTGTAAATATATTGGTTTGTTATGATTCATCAGCTCTTAACGATCATACGTAAATATTGAGGAGTGATTCTTCAGTAAACTTCACGGAATAGTCTTGTGGAAATCCGCAATGCAGGCCTGCAGAAAATACGATCCGGGGACGCAATTTCCCCACTATGATTCACTCTGCGGCCAATGAGTCATGGAAAACCATTATTTACGGAAATGGGTAGTTATATATAATTTTTGCACGATAGACAGTATCCAAAAATTGGATATCAAAGAGAAATCTTAAAATCATCCACCTCTCACCTAATTCCAAAAATTGAAAAATCCAGCGTATAAACAGGGCTATATTTCTAAGTTGAAAATAACTCCAAATTCCAGAAACGTTTTTTGATAGTATCCACACTACTTGATGAATGTTATATTCTTTCACCGATGAGAAATTTTGTAAAATATAAAGGTAAATTTTTAATTTGGTCATCCATCATGGTATTAATACTCCGAATTTCAAAGTCTCCGAAAGATTCCGCATTTTTATGTTTAAATATAATTCCTTTGCGAATCAACAAAATAACCTTCACTTTCCCGAAGTTCTTCATCTGCATCCGCGACTATTTTTTCGTGATATTCATGCGGTACTTCATTTCTTGTAGGCTGTGCTGACCTGCCGTAATGAAAAAGGAAACTGCGAATGGTACCTTTACCAAAATAATTGGCATTCTCATAAGCTGATCGCTTTTTTAGAATATAATTTGTGGAAGAAATAGTAATGAGTTTCCTTTTGAAACGATTCGTCTGCAGAAAGTTGCAAACAATTCACGAGGCTTTATTTTGAAACATCTGTTTAGTAACGAATAATATCTTTAGTTTCTCTTTGATCAGCAGACCTTATTCTGAAGTAACAGAATTGAAAATTAAATAGAAACACTTAAACATCAATTAGTTTTCCCCTTAAGGCAGAGATTAAATGTTACTTTTCCAGTAAATCGCCAAAATATGAAACTATTTCGCAAGTATCCCCGTTATCTTTTATTCCTTTACGGTTCTTGTTTCATAATAATACTTTCAACGAAGGAAGTTATTGCGAAAATCTCAGTACTGATTTCATTTGAATGAACTTAATGATGAAATGCCTCCTGTGAATGTAAACAGCAAAAGAAATAAACAGGATCTATTGAAAAGCGAGTCTAGGATTCTTTCCGTAAAAGTATTTATGGATAAGGACATACCATATGCTATATAAACGAAACAATAATTTAAATAAATACACCTTTTCTTTCGTTGAAACCAAGAGCCATGGAATATGGTCAGGACACGGATTCCATTCTTAAAATTTTAATTTTCAGGGATTGACTTTTTGTAAACATTTAGAATATTACTAAAACTAAGCTCTACAAAAAGACTATATCGCCAGCGTTCTCTTGTTTTGTTATTGCGTGATTGGAGAGCCTTTTATACTATATCTATCTTTAATATTTGATCTAATTTATTCTTCAAGGAGAAAGTGAGAAAGATTGCGACGGAATTCGAGAGTGGGCTTATCGTAGGATTATATTGGGCCAATTAATTGAATCAAGTTTTGACGAAGCCTCTTTCATCCTCTTTGCAACGAATTTTCTTCAGATTTTAAAGGGGCATAATCTGTGTGAGGTATTTTCCGCACTCTTCAATTTACCTTATATGAATATAGTCATTGAGATATATTCATCGTCAACATCTACCAATTTTTAATCACGATTTTATTTTCTTACATAAACTTTATTAATGCTTGACTTAATAGATAGGAAGTGATTTAAACAAGGACTGAAAACTCATTAGGAACTCTTCATATGCAATTTCATTGAATTCTAGGTTTTGTTGCCGGTCACCTCAACAGATATCAAAATAAAACTAAACGATAAAGATATAGCAGGAGAAAATAAGTATTTAGATACAATATTACACAAGATTAAGTTTTGTTTCCGACAGCGTATGGCTAATACAAGTATGTGGTCCACGAAAGGCATTTCAGGAATTGCGTCAGTAATGGGCTAGTGAATATATTGGTATAGTGTAAGATTATCGTTAATCTGTGCAGATATATAGTTCGGGTATTCGTTCAAATACTTGGGCAAAGAGAATTACATTTCAACCTTAAAATATTGCTGTTATATGTTGTAAAAAAATAAGTCACTTGAATGCAAGCGTTGTTCGTTTCCAGTAAAATCATCTCGCCACCTATCGCTCTACCTAAAATAAATACTGAAATATAGTGAAGTCAGCAAAATTACTTTAATAGACGAATGAAAATTGACATCACCTCATTGACCTAAGGAATTTGTAAAGTAAACGCGGTATAATTGTGTTGAATGAGGCAACGGACTGGTGGTACCGTCCCACCGGGATATCTACCAGTGTTCTGGCTGGTAGATCCAAAGGTCCCCTGCAAGAAACAAAACAACGGCGATACTTAACTCTTCCTCCTCGCCGTGTTTTCAAAGACGATTGAGAAATGCCTTTTCTAAATTACAATACGTGTATTCACCAATGACAGTATACCTCTAAAATGAAATCCTGGTCTTCGCGCCTTGATACTTTGCCTTTGCCCTTTACATCACTTATGTCTCCGTAAGGCAAGTAAGGATGATTCATCTCACCTTCAGAAGGTAAGCGACTACGCTGCCCTTTTCCTCGCAGCGCATTGTTCACATTCGCCATCCTTTCGAGTCGCCACTCGCGATTCATTTCTCCGCGCCGTGATTTCGTTCGGATCGCGAAATCTGTGCTTTTCGCCTTCGTATTTTCGTGCCAGACGGAAGCCTGAGTTTCGCGGCGCAATTTTCAAATCCCCTTTATCGCAACTCGGATCGAGGGAACGAGAAAGAGAAAGCGCTTTTAATTTCTCACTCGCAAACTGCTTCGATAACTCGATCCCGCTCTGCGACGCTCCAATTCCCGCCGCCCGACCGTTGCACGCCTCCGCAGCGGGACCTTTGGGGCCTCTAACGGGTGCCACGAAATTAGGGAAACAATGGCTTCGGAACGCTTAAGGTGTCCGTTTCTTCGTGGGTACTGCTCCCACAGCCCAAAACTCTGAATTTTTAGATATCGCGCAAAATTCTCTTTGCGATTCTTAAAATTAGCACTTATCGGCGGTACAGATCGACACCGTTGTTAATCAAGATTTGGAGGTCTCATGATGTAGCTTAAGCAGCCCAGGCTAATGGAACTCAATAAAAAGTTTTTAAATCATTATTTCGTAAATTAGGTTATATAAGAATATAATTGTATTTCTATTGTTAAGCACCTAATCGATAACTTTTGATAGTAATCATTTAAAGTTCTTCAGACTACTGCCAAAAATATCACTCTGGACTTTTTTCACGTAGCTTTTGATTGCTTTACAGCGATGTATGGTGAATGTATCTATTTTAAATAAGATTAAGAACGACACTCATATGTATCCATACTAGAATGGAAATCCTGCTGTCGGTCACAGGGAGAGCATTATACTTGTTAACCGATTAGTGAAATCGCTAGATTCCTTATCGTAAAAATATGCAATAAAAACTCTTTAGCATAAGTGATTCTCATACCTCTACAAATTTGATGGATATCTGACAAAATTAAATTGATTTT
Source organism: Ladona fulva (assembly GCA_000376725.2). Classification (NCBI taxonomy): domain Eukaryota; kingdom Metazoa; phylum Arthropoda; class Insecta; order Odonata; family Libellulidae; genus Ladona; species Ladona fulva. The sequence goes on from KZ309073.1 coordinate 111,642, forward strand.
AAGGTAATTACGTTAAATCCAGTGGTGGTTTTTTTCTTCAGTTTCAGCAAAATTAGAGATAAAAATCATGAGTCGTGATATATAGCGGAAAAAAGTTTTCTATGCTGGCATTACTGCTTTGCTTGGGGTGAAATAAAACTTTTGGTCCATATCTCTATGATTGAAATACAGCTCTGTAACACGCTGATTTTGTGAAGGATTAAGGAAAGGTGTGTAACATAGCACTGGAGAGCCTTGTGGCTGAAACCAAAGGAATAACAAGTGAGAAAAATGAGTGTGAGAATGAGTGAGCCTCAGTCATGTCGCTATTTCTCACACTTGTTATTCCTTGATTTTGAGATTTTTGAACTTTTGAGACGAAATCTAATGGTGACTTACCCGATTACTCGATGATTATTGAATGGTATTGATTTATTTCGTCTTTCGACACAACGAGTCACGCCCTGCAAGCCGATGGACCGAGAGGGAAAGTCACTGCTCAAGAGTGACATTCGAGTCGAATTTTGCGTAAACATGATGTCATTGGTAACGCAACGCTTGAAAAAATTAAGAAAAGGGCTGAATATATGTTGGCATAAAATCAACTCTATCTGGCCGTACTTCGTGGAAAGACATAATGAAATAAAGAAAAACAAAGTCTTCACTACGTGTAATACACTCAAAATAGTCTCGTATTTATTATTTTCACTCATTATAAACTTGATAAGCATGTAAAAAAGTAGGTACGAAGAGTTTAAGGATGTAAAAAAGGTATTGATTCTATAAATATGTATAAAATAAGAATTGTATAGTAAGTGTAAAATTTACTTTCCAACCAACCCTCATGTTAAATTCAACAAATTCCCATCCAACTTGTCTCTCAGAAAAGTTCTAAGAGAATGTTTCATTCTCTTTTTGTTAAGAGAATTTCAATTTTAATCCTGGCATAATTTCATTTATTATTTGTCATATCACAGTTGGATTGTATAGTGGTAATGTTGGAATCCGTTGGTAAATGTCACCATTACTTTCCCATCGCAACTTTCTTTAGAACTCGGCGGCTACTCTTAATTTGTTTTTCGTAATTCTGCGATTGTTTTGGCATTTATCCTTTTCTCAGAACAATTAATTTTAGCTGTAGACGAAGAAAGATCTGATTGACTTCAGTTTTCCCTTTTTGAGAACGAGAAAAAAGCGAATCTAGGGGTCCGGGAGTGACATTTACACATTTTCAAAAGGTCAGTTCGAGATCAATACGAAAAACTCCAGCAGAAACCCACATTTTGCGTAAGCGTTTCATGAAAATGGTTTTTACTCAATGAACCCTAACGGAGATACAGGTTTCTATTTGTCAATTAACGTATTACTTTTTTACCACGGCTATCAAATGTGTTTTAGAGAGTAAAAGGGAATTTAATTTCACTTCCCTTTTTTGTACGATTTTAAATCACTGCAACTTAATGGTTCTTACTGTCACTTACAGAATCTGTCATCTAATAAATAGGTTCTGAATAACTCATCTTATTATCCTGCCAACTATAGCTAATGAAGTGGAATTTCATTAGAATTTCTTGCAAGAAAATGCCTTCAACCGTAGAATTTACTCTCCCTACCATCTAACCGTTTTCCTACCTCTTCTGCATCGCTAATATTCTTTTCTAACTCTGGGATCTTAAGATTACCAGCGAATAATTGGAAATGTATCGATGAAAAATTTACTTGCGATTATTGAAGTCGATAATTGGTGCAGTTGAAACCTAGAAAGAGATACTTCTAACGTTTTAAATTCTAAATCTCATCCAATAAATCTTCAACGATATCACTCCTAAAAATTTTCTATAGCATACCCTTGTTGAGGTTAAAATTAAGAGTGCGCATGGAGTTGAATGAAATAATTTGTTTGTAGATTTCTATGAAAACCACTTGTTTTATTTTTAACCGAACAAGAATTTCCCTATAATTCATTATAGATGAATACACAGTCTACTCATCTTCAGTAAACACTCTTGAAAGTATAGAGAATTTAATCTATTGATGAAGCCTTCACTCTGGAACTCTATGGCAGGATATAATAAAAATCACTACATAAGAATTCCACTTAAAGCATTTTACTCAACACGACAGGTCAATGATGATGTCTCCTGTTATGAGCCAAATAGTTCTAAACCGATCGTGTTGGGTAAAATGTTAAATGTTTTAAGTGGAATTTTTACATAGTAATTTTTATTTTATCCTGTATAGAGAATTAATTTTTCTGTTCCAAAATGGAGTATTTCAGATTTTAGTTCTCACTAAATGGAGTAATAAATAATAAAGATTGAAACCAACGGTTATTGTACGAGAAATAATTTCTGATAATTTCACAGCATCATAGCCGCAAAGCATACGTCTCTTGTATTCTAATCGAGGCTGAATGCGATGTGAATTTCGAATTCAACTAAAGGATTAAAATAATAAATTTTAGTGATGTTGTAAGAAAATGGATGATTATTATATTCAAAATAGTTTTTTCCATGATTAAAACATCATATGAATCAATTCCGCATAATTTATTCTACAAGAGAGATAAACCTTCCCGATCGTTTCTTAAAAATAAACATGCTGATACGGAAAACGGTTATTGACTTTATTATTTCAAGGAGCAGATATATTTGCCTTCCATAAACGAAATATCCTTGGAGCCTACCTGAGGTTATATGAAGTTTCCAAGGGTCTGCTTTTGTCATCGAAGGCAAATAGGTGGAACTAGGATGACATAAATCATCTATAAAATCATCGTGAATGCACCACTCATTTGAAACTTGTTCTATAGTGTACGTGAATACCTAGTGAAAGCCATATCAACCGATGAATTTGAGAAGCGAATTGTTGCGAGGGCGTTGTTAGATGTATCAGTATCGACAGCTTCGATCCTTCAAGAATTTTCCCTTCTGACGTGCCGTGTGAATTGGGTTGCCGAGCCTTTTCACTGCATTCTTAAATGGTCCATATCTCTAAGATTGAAATACAGCTCTGTAACACGCTGATTTTGTGAAGGATTAAGGAAAGGTGTGTAACATAGCACTGGAGAGCCTTGTGGCTGAAACCAAAGGAATAACAAGTGAGAAAAATGAGTGTGAGAATGAGTGAGCCTCAGTCATGTCGCTATTTCTCACACTTGTTATTCCTTGATTTTGAGATTTTTGAACTTTTGAGACGAAATCTAATGGTGACTTACCCGATTACTCGATGATTATTGAATGGTATTGATTTATTTCGTCTTTCGACACAACGAGTCACGCCCTGCAAGCCGATGGACCGAGAGGGAAAGTCACTGCTCAAGAGTGACATTCGAGTCGAATTTTGCGTAAACATGATGTCATTGGTAACGCAACGCTTGAAAAAATTAAGAAAANGAATTGTTGCGAGGGCGTTGTTAGATGTATCAGTATCGACAGCTTCGATCCTTCAAGAATTTTCCCTTCTGACGTGCCGTGTGAATTGGGTTGCCGAGCCTTTTCACTGCATTCTTAAAGGCGTATTTCTTTTCAGCTTAGATGACGTAGCATACAAAATGACATTTTTGTGTTTTGCACACATCAGCTCCTTCGTTGCTTAACTTTTAATTCATCATTCCAATCAAACGCTCCAAAATTCCATGACAGACCTGTACTCTGACATTTTTTCGTGGCAGAGTAACGAGGTACGATATGTACTAAAGTTTCCAGTAGAGTTTAAAGTTTCCATTTGTCTCCATGTTTGTCATTTAATAATTTGCGGTTGATAGGATTTTAGCATAACTGAAATCAAAAAAACCCTTTCTTTCTTTTCTAAATAAACCAAATTTCGATGTCCTTCTATGAACCACTGGCAGGACCGTCCTGAGGTTCCTATGAAGCTTGGATACCTTCATGTAAGATTGTTTTACAGAAAAACTCGTAATACAATTATTAGTGGGAATTGTTCAATCTATTGATTTCTTCCAGGTTAAGCTTTCTTAAATAATGATGTTAGATTGTTAGTGATTCAAGCAACTATAAAAATTAAGCGTATAATCAAGTTTCCTCATAAAATTTGCTTAGAACTTATTTAAAATAAACATGTCCATGAATTGATCGATCGCAAACCAATAATAATTATTATAACAGCTCTAAGAATCGGCACTTATAATTGCCGAATCTTAGAGTGTATTTGCAATTAAAAATCTATTAGCTTAGTTTCAATATTAAACTGTAAATAATTAGAGTAGTTATAATTAGAGAAATATCACTGCTGAAATTAATGTTTATGAACACCAAGAAATGATCCATCGAAAAAGTAGGAGCCTTTATAAAATGGACGTTTTTAAAGTACCTGTATGGAGAGGGCACCTACCGGGAACGCCAATTCTCCTCGGGCCGGCCCTGACCACAAAAGTCTCTTTTTTAATTCAAATTTTATTTTTCAAGCCTCGGTGTTAATTTAGAATTTAGCCCTCCCAATTTGAGCGAGGCGAATCGTATCATTCTATCGCAAGAAAAACATCAATAAGTTACTCTCTACAAATTGTTATATATATTTACTACTGCTATACCTCTTCTTTAGTTTGAACGTAATGAAGTCAGAAAGTCGGAAATGAGTTAGAAAATCGAAATTTACGTTCGATGATTATCCTCAAAATAAAGTTCGCTGCTAGTCTTGTATTCGTTGGTGATTCATCCTCGGTCCCTTAGGCATTTTGAAAATACTTTCACAGGCGAAAAAGAAATATAGCCATATCCATTTTCAAGCTAGTTTCGTTATGATATCTGGTATAGAGATCCAATTATAAAAATGATTGATTTTCGTGAATATGTGGTCATTTAGTGAAAACTAGCAGTTAAGCTATTTTTTACGAGCTTGAAAAATTGAACCAGCTCCGAGTATTAGGCAATTTCGCGGTTTTATGCCTTGAAATTTTTTATACCGGCGCCCATTTCCAAGAAGATTCTGATTTCAGTTTCAAATTTTCTTCATTTATTTGGTCCCGGACGTTGCACTTTAAAATAATAGGTACTGCCATTCATATTAGAGTAATTTTGGGAAGATATTACCAATCATCAAGGAATACATCATGCTCAACTCCTGTGTAATTTCCAAAATTACATACATCAAGGTACGTCTTGACAGCATCAATGGCTCCCGGTCGAAGTAATTGGGCTGCTATTCGGGGATCCCTATAAACCTCACCTTTTCATTTATTCTCAGTTTTAAGTTTTAAAAGGAATCGAACCACCATCTGAAATTTATTTCAAGGAAATCAATTTGAACGATAAAAGTAAAAGTTCCATAAAAGACGTGAAACTATCTCAGATATCTCCACGAGAGCAACGAAATGAATAGGATCCCGTATGGAAATTGGGTATCCGGGCAGCGTCCAAGTGTGCCCACGAATTTAGAGGGCCCTAAAGAAACTAGCTTCTTGACGAATAGAAATTGATTTTGACTTAAGAACTTTTCGGGACTTTTCTTTGAAGATCCTCAAACAATAACGATTTTGGTTGCTGAAATAAGAAAGATTAGATTAATTGGCAATATTATCTTTCAGACTTTAAATTATTTTAAATTCAATGAACAGCGGGTTTCTTTAAGAAACTCTTCTTTTGAGAGGCTTAGCGGCCTAAGGTCAAAGAGTCAATATTTTTTGACGACCATCTCCTAGACTGGGAGTTTTTGAATCAGTTACAGGTGTACACTTGCATGTACCAATGTTCCCTGGTAGCCGGCGCGTGGCAACTCCGATACGATCCGATAAACCTATTTTCCAAGCCTGCTTCTGCCACATAATCTATTTTCTGATTTTTTTCGCGGTATCTGATTGGCCAGGGTAGCAAGATGACCGATAATATAAACAACCTCTATCCTGAACGTATTTTTCTCCGAATTCATCGAAGAGGTTTAACCTAAGTTTTAATCTTCTTTGTTTCATTTTATAATTTGTCACGAAAAATCGATGCTGCCCCATTTTTTGTAGCAATTATTGATGTGGTGCAATCCTTCTTGGTCGCGTCATTCGCGAATTTTGAATTTATATTTGTAAAATCCTAAGCGAATCTAAGCACTTCCTATTGTATTCTTCGGGAAATATTGATTCCTACAACGGTGTTTTTGACCGTTTTAGCGATCGAGCGAAATTATACCTTTTACCGGCATATTAGTCAAAGGTGGCTTCATTTTAGCGCAGTAAAAAAGAGGATATTTCTATGTGCAATGATCAGAGTCTTAGTTGCAGCGAACTCAATAACATGCTACGCAACTTGAAGGGAATCGCGATTAACATATCTGAAGGAGTTATCATTGTTCCAGCGCTTATAATGTAGAAGTAATCCGTAGCGGAGTTGCATCGACTTGTTTTGCAAGGACGATCCTTAGTTCGCAGTGAAAGGAGAATGAGGCGGTCTAACCACTAGAAACGAGGATCTCCTTACACTTCTCATCGAATGTCACCAGTCCACAGGAAAAAAGTCGCCTTGAATCGCTTTCCTTTCATCTCAAGGACTATCGTTCTGTGGGGCGATGAGAGATCGCCTGACATAGAAAGAACAATTCATAAATTATAAACTAGATCGTTACATTAATAAATGGATAAATGCCGTCTTAATTTAGGTAAGATTGTAACTAAGAAACCTCCATCCAATCCATCGTTCATGTTAGTAAACCCCAATAGAAATATAATTTAAACGAGGTTGAGTAGGGAAAGGAAGAGAGGTTCTTTTCTAACAGGAAACAGTCTAGTAAGATTTGTTTACAAGCATTCTCCATCGAATTGTTTATGTTTGAATGTAGGTAGCGATGACAAGGTTTCACGATCAAGATGGCTAAAATGTTCTCGTGTCTTGTTTAAAGCAAATATTTATTAAATCTCGAATTCCCGCGGTACTCATGATCTTCGCAATGCATTTCGAAATGGCTTGTTTTCGGCACGCTCAAATTTAGTAGCTGGGCTGTGTGTTAATGTAGAGCATTGGAATTATACCGAACAAAATAACACGTAGGGAAAATAAGATGAAGATTGTTGGATATTTCTTCAATCGTTATAATAACGCACCCATTTCGATGCCACACCTCTTTATAAAAGCAAAAAAACCTTATAGCGGCTTTCTCCAGTTTCGTCACTGAGTACCGCGGATTAATATACTGACTTTCATGAGATATGATTGGAAAAGCGAGATTCAAAGCTGCGGAGGGAAGACAAATGGAGTCAAGACTATCGAAAACTAAACAACCAAAACATGTAATTAGTTTTAATGGACAGTCTCGGTTTCGCTGCGTGCACGCTTTGGGTTGACTAAAACTGTGTGCAGACATACGGACAGAGTACTTTATAAGGTGAAATTTGAGACTTAAAAAGAAACATGGAAGAATACAAATATACAAAGATATACATAATATTAATTATTTATGATAATAGTGATATTAAAAATAAAATAA
>KZ309073.1:119270-139981 GCA_000376725.2 Ladona fulva
TATTAAAAATATTAAAATGGAAATATTAAACAAGTATGTTAGACTTGTATTAAAAATATAAATATTGAAAATGAGATGATTAAAAATTCAAATGTAGAGAATACGATTTTTTAATATGAATATTTAAAAAGAAACTTATACGCGCCTGGAGATGTTACGTGGCAACGAAACAACTTCGATTAAAATTATTGTGGTCATTAAACAGGGGGCTATTTCCTTAATTTTTACGAAATATTTCTAACATGTATTACGTTAAGTCATCTAAAAAACTCGAATAATAAAGCAAATTGTGAAATACCGTTACAATATTTGGTGTTTGCCCATTGCGCGCTTCAGTAGCAAAACCTCAGAAGCTAGCAAGTACCATCTTGCATGAAATTTGTAGTGACTAATATAATTATATCCTTTGACAGCCATTGAAATCCGTTTTATCATTTCTTTCGTGCTTTCGTTATTTCGTCACTGGCAGTTTCCAGTACATTTATCTTACATAAGGTGTGTGATCGTCATTTACAGTCACACAAAACGGTAAACAATGCTTTAATAAATATAAGTTGGAAGCACGCAAAATTGTGATACTGTGCCGTTCGTATTGCAGAAAGTCAAAGCCGTCTTCTTTACTTGGTCTGAATGTTTCAAAACATAATATTTCGGCCTGTGTAGAGGAATGGAGGAAACGCCGTGCTCGGTATAGATGGGACAGATATCTTCCCCCGCTCCTATTTATACCCCGGCGTTCCTCGATTCGCTGTTTGCGTTCAAATGAGAACCGTTCGATATTTCGTGACCAGTGGAATGGCTGCCGGGGGAACCCATTTTCAGCAACGGTAGTCGCAATGTTGATCGCACTAAATTTTTCAGCAGCGAGCTGCGTCGGTCCCTTTTTTATGTCCGAAAAGAGTAAAAAAAGAAAATGTTTCGGCAACTTAGTTTGTTCGTTCGAAAATTTAACAAGGAGAATAACTTTATTAACCATATAATGCTACAACTCGACCTCTGTCCAGGAATTTTATTCCAGTTTAAGCTAGAAAGGTTACCAATTTTCTAGAAACAACAACCATTATTTATAAAAATGTCGTGAAATATGTTCCGGAGTACTACGAAATGTACGAAATAAACGTAGTTGGTATGAAAATAATAAGATATCTACGAGATTTTCTCACGAAAAACATTGAGTAGAAGATAATAAATGTATTCTGAATTTAATTGAGTTGTTTATCTAATAATGAAAGAGGTGATATATAACAATGATACACAGAGTCGGCCAAAAAATGGGTACATCATTCGGGAAAGGAAAACTTGTTTAAATATTTCACCATTGTATTTATTGATATCTAATGATGTTAAAGCAAATAAAATTTTGTTTATAAATAAAAAAATGCTCTGAATAGGGCACTATTAGCTTCGGGACATTTTTCAGTGTGGTTAACTGCAGAATGAAGTACCGTGGTGAAATTGGCAAATGAGATAGCGTTCGTCATACTTATAACTGTCTTGGAGCTGGTTATCACTATATTAGGCTCTTCTTGTAATTATATGGAAAAAGATTAACTTGTATTAATCTCATATTTATACATTTTATATTTTTAGATATATATGTGAAATATTATTCTGGATTCACTTATACATTTTTCGGCCAATGTAAAAAATTACGAAAGGCAAGGGACGATGGTCAGAGACTTGAGGGAATGAAGTGATTGTCATGGTACAGAATTTTGAATAAACAGTCCTTGGTATAATGACGATGGAAGAGAATAGCTCTACATTTTCTGTGTACTTATTACCAAGTAGACTTTAATTGTTACTAAAGAATCATACAAAGAATAGTCAATAATATGCTCGTCAGATGAAAGCAGTAGATGTGAAAAGTTAAGCTCTAAATCATTTAAAGACGCAGTCAATGCCTACCTTTGGTGAAGAAAATTAAAGAGTTAAATTAAAAGCATGACTTTCCAATCGTATATACTGGTTTTAATTTCCAAATGGGAGTCGAATACTAATTTTGGTAAGATTTGTGAATCAGATATTGAAATATTTCCACTTTTAAGGTTAAATCTGTCGGTGGAAAGAATCCCCACTCGAATTCGTTTCCGGGAAAAAGCCATGTATTTAATTTAATTTGGTAGCTAAGGAACCAGACTCATCGAGATTCATGCATAAGCAAATACATCAGAATGCGTGCTCTCACAGAATTCGGTTTAAATTATCTCAAGTGTAAAGTAATCCAGCAATCGAAATTATTCTTCGTGTTTCTGAAACGCTAAAGGATATTCGTTATAAAGAAGCTCCGACCTGTATAAATCAGGCCAAATTACAAATTTCAGTTTCTGTTTTCACTTTCTTAGCTTATTTACAATTCTTTCAACATAGACTATTAAAACGTCAAGAGTTCAATCTTTGGTCCAGAGAATTCCTTCGGCATCTGATCTGTGTCACACCCACCCACCCTTTTAGCGAAACCGTTCGAGCTCAACTTGCTTAAAGGTATTTTAAATAGAGAAACTGGAATCTTCATCCGAAACTATCAAAAGTGCTGAGGTTTGTTCATCTTTCCTTCTTTGAAGATTCAAATCGTTCGTTTCCTTTCTCTCCCGGAAACATCGCCCTCTTTAAGAAAACCATTTACAAACGACTGAATAATTCATTGAATCGCTTCCTTGGAATTAACGTTTCTCTAATTGCATATAATTTTCACGCCCGGATTATCGTTTTATTTCGATTTTAGCTTCTTATCAATTATAGATCTGAGTTATGGCAATGGTATAATCAAGGTTAAGATTAGATAGCATATGCAAACAGTAGAAAATTTGGAAACTAGATGTGAGATAGATGAAATACGAGAATCTTAAATTTTTGACAATAGTTCACTAACTGCCTGTAAGTAGAATCGGTTAGCCGATCTGCATAGAATGCATCCTAAATGAATCTAATTTATAAATAAGTGCCTCAGGATTCGCGAAATCCCATGAATTATTTTTATATTTATTTAGCCCGAGACTCTTCCATTTGATTCCAATATAAATGCGAAATACGAATTTATGCATAAATGTAAGTGCTATATACCTTCCATTTGTGATCGTATGTAAGTGTTATATGAATGTAATCTCGCGTTATGCACAGATATTTTAGTACCGATTTTCACTCTTTTCACACTTCATTTTTCCTACTTACTAATTTCAATTCACGCTTAACATACAGATATAGTCCGACCAATATCCCCGAAACAAAACATAACATTAGATATCCGAGCATGCGTTGAATTTTTAGCAAATGTTTCACGATGACCCGAGCTTTGTCATGACAGTCCTTCATCCTCGGCACCATAAAATAGTCATTTGATAATGATCTCTGAGAAATACGGAATCAAAAATACGGTAACCTAAATTCCGTATCATTCTCTGCTACCGTCTATATTTACAAATATGGACTGCAGCCGTTATCAACTCACAAAAGATCAGTGATTGTCGTGGTATAGAACGTTTTGTCATTGGGAGGAATTTCCAACTGAAATAACACGGCAAGGAGCTGAACAAGAAATTTAGAATGCGAAGAAATACCATTATGACAACGACGTTTACATCAGTTTATTTTTAACTTACATCAGCAAAATGTTGGGCAGGAACCGATTTAAATAGAAAATGGTGCTTGTTTATTATTTTCATAACCTCATTCTTGGATTTTAATTGCTTCAATTTTGATTGCTTCGATTTTAAAAGTATTTCCAGTAGGGAATGACATTCCTAAAAGTAATCGCGTTTACCGTTGCTGAAAGTTAATTCAAGTCAGGGTCAGTTTATTTCATCTCAGAAGATAATGGTCAGCATTGGTGTAATTGATCTCTTCCTGCTTAAACGTAAAGTATTTAAAAAACCTTACTCGTGCTCCGATTGTGTGTAAAATTATTTGAGCTGGAGTATTTAAAGGAAATTTACGTCTTTCTGAAAATATCTGTAGAATATTTTAAATTAAAATAAATAATTAAACAAATATTCATGTAATAAAACTGAATTTGGATAACTAAAAGTAAAAGCCGAATTATTATTTCTAATTTGCCGGGACCAGGACTTTCTGAACGCAAGGTTTACCTGGACTTTGTTTCGGAATTTCCGTTACATTGTTCGAGCATCTGGGTCGACTTTTTTTTACATGGTTGGCTATTTTTTTGTTTCAGAAAGATTTTATTGCAATAAATAGCAATGTTAATGTTCACTAAGTCTTCATATTATAGCAATTTGGTCAAAAGTAAACGAACGGCGAGTATTTGCAGGATTGAATTACATTGCCAGGGTTCCTTCATTTTGTTAAGGCATTTACGACACTCACTTATCTTACATCGCACCTCGACAAAAATATTCAGGGATAAAATAATTCCTGATAATATTATCTCAGAGAAGAATATTTAGAAATAAAATGCAGCCAAAATCCCAAACTAAAACATATCTGCATTTCCATTTGACATTAAAATGCTTTCCGTACATAGAGAAGTGCTTCATACAGAGAGAGAGGAAATAAAATATAATGGATGACAACCGCCTTCATATAAAATATTTGTTACGTTTACTTCGAAAAGAATGACCCTCCCTCCTTTCAGTGTATTCCCTATTAACTTTTTTTTCGATGGCAGAAGAGGATTTTTAATTCGCGCTCGTTTCAAAATCTGATGATTATTGTTTCTATATCTAATGTCTGCGTTTCAATTGCTGAGAAGTTAGAGGAGCCCAATTAGAATCAGATTTCGGAATTTAGGTGTTGAGTAGCCGTTGAGAAGGAAGCATTTCGTTTCACGGAAGAAGTGCGTGGGAGACGAGAGAAAGAAGGGTTTCCGGCCGTTAAGTGTTAGAATCATTTTGATCCCGTTCCTTGTGACATCACCATCAGGACAAGTCAATGGCCAAGTAATTACCTTTTCATTCAAATTCACTCCATGTTACTTCCCGCCCGGAGAGATTGTTCTGATTATTTCTCAGACTTGCATACATATCTCCGATATTCTCAGTCCTTTAAATCAATCCTTTCCAGAATAAATTTTAGTTTCAATTTTGTATAAATCACTTCCGCAGGATTGTCTCGTCTGACACTCAATCCAAATATTTTTGTCCCATTTTTAACAACTGGACGAAATGCCAATTAAAATCGAAGAAGATGAATTAAAAATTTAGCATCGATAAAACATTTCACCATAAAATGTACCTAATTGATCTGAAATCATTTCATAGGAAAGAGTTGAAGGACTTAATAAAATTAATCTTCTCTAACGAGATTTGGTGGAATTCCATCATAAATTAAATAATAAATATAACTTGTAATTATGAGCCATTCGGGAGACTTTGTGGGAAATTCTTCATTGACTTTATTGGATATTTGTGAAAAAGTACAAGTTATATTTATTATATCAGTTGAAGAACTGTTATAAAATAGATTTCGAAGAATTTCATAATATTGATTAAATTTCAATAAATCCGCAAGTTGTTTATTATCCATAGAATTTAAGGAGTTGGAAGACCATCCGCAGGACCGATTTCCGAGTCCATCGTCAGGCAAATATCTTACTCTTGTTTACTCGTATTTACTCTGGGTAGCAGATATTCATTTTTTTCCTTGTTAGAGTTATTGATTAGTGGAATATATCCTTCTAAATACAAAATTATTCCTCAAAAAAATTTGTTGCTTTATTTAGCCTCTGCTCTTTTCATTAGGACTAGTGATTAACACAATATTGGGTGAATTTGTTTCGGAAGAGACAGATGTCAACTGCACTATCTTCGAATTCTAAAGCTGTCATTTTCGAGATTTATGAATCAAAAGATGTAAATATTTCAAAATTAAATTTACCTTTTTCTTGAACCGCCCGTATTTTGATAAAACAAAGGAACGTCAATATTACCTGTATATTTTTAAAAGCTTAACGTGTTTCTTTTTACTGTAAACATCCAGTGCAAACATACCGGTCCATTCACTTCAAATAATACTTGGGAGGTTTACGTTAAAGCAGTCTGAGTGAACGCACAAGAATGCTTCCGTTATTTCAGCTGTATTAACTGTTACACACATTACTGAGCCATTTTTTCCGTATGTCCACTGTGCATGGAGCACAGTTATCTTGTCGGATCCAATTGGACGAACGGTCTTAAAACAGACTGGTTTGAAACGGGTGTGAGAGAATTAAACATATAATCATTCGTAGCGGCGGTGGCGATAATTCACTAATTGCCAATGCGCCCCCCGACTGCCGTGTTTGATGACTCCTGACCTACGGGGATCCCACTTTTAAAAAGCTGCTCCTTCGTCACACTGGAGTAGCCATTATCATCCAACGGATCCGCTGGCCTGTTTCGGTACGCAGTTACCGCGGCTACAGTCCCGTGATTTCCTGGTAAGAAAAGATTCCGCTAAAAAACTCTTTTGCGCCACCCGCATTTATTTCTGATCTCGGAAGGAAGGCCTCCTTTTCACCTTCTGCTATCATTTAATCCAGCCGCGCGTCGGAGATCTCCCCTCCCATTGACCTATCCCCAATTTCATTCGATAACGCTATCGGGATACATTTATCTCTTTAGCAAATATTTATTGAGCCGAATGGCTTGCTTCGTGTTTTACCTTTTGTTTATTATCGGCGTGTATTCGAAATCAGGTGGTCCTGAGAACTTTCTTCCTTACTTCCTCATTCCTCTAAATTTTCACCGGGAATTGATTTCGAAATTGCGGATTTTTACTGTGGGATTATGGAGATCGTTACGCAGTTCGTAATTTTCTTAGTTACTTTCGAGGAAATTATGAATGATATTAGTCATCAAAGGCTGAAGCGGAGATCAGAATTATGAAAGGGATTCATTAAATCACGTCAATTGATTTCGAGAACCATCGGCTCTTCGAGTATTCTTCATTAATTACATTGGGAGTCGTTTACTTGGATTCGCTACAATAAGATGATCTCTAGTCGTATTTCTCTATGTGACCATCACCTCAAGAAATATAATAGAAGATTACAGAAGAGAAGGAGCCAAACAACTAGGTTAAACATAACACCAAGAGAGTCAGGAATTTTGAAGTAAGAATTGAGAATTTGATAAGTAAGCAAAAATTTCCGGTTTGACTAAGAGTAAACTCACACAGTAAGCCATATGGAACGCTTATCTGACGGAGTTCATGCCTATTAGACATGCATTTGTAACAAAGCAAATGTATTTTTGCAAAAAAAGTTTCATTATTATTATATTCCTGAAATAATAAAGGATGCTAAAAGTTAGTCCAAAGGATTTCTTTTATAGTTCGAATACGAATGAAAATCTGATATGAGAATTGTGAAGCTGAATGTAAATATATACGCGCGGTTTTTATGCTGAAAATTAAAGACTTAAATTAATTTACAGCTTTATAACCCCTCTCTGACAACAATTTCGCAATTTCTTCGTGGAATAAAATTAAAAATTTTCACTCACTGATTATTTTCATGAAAATTTCATTTTTAAAACGATGACTTCTAAGAATATCAGCGATATTAAACGCTGAATACAAAGAATTTCCCGCGATTCAATCTCACCATCGAATGCCGCTTTTGGTAGGATTAGAGGTGTGGAAATCCCTTTCTTTTTCGATTTCGAGCGGTTTCCGGTCACTGTTCCGTCCGAAAATGGCACGAGGGCACTTTCATGGCCGTTCGACTTGCAGACTCCGGTTTTCGGCCAATTCTAATGTGAAAAAGCACTTATCACCATCTGTAGAGATGTCTAGCTAGTTTACAAACCTTTCACGATTTGTTTATCGAGGATCGGTAGGTATGTGTGTATCAGAAGAAAAATATTTCTCCGGAAAGTACAAAAGGAATGAAAATTCTAGCGAATGCGTTCCGATTCAAATTACTCAATGCCGTTCCTTTTATCTTTCGGCCATGATTCAAATGGAATTCCGAAGTCACTCATACAGGCAGCGACAAAGGTATTTTGAACCCCCAAGTGGATTCTTAAGTAAGCACTCACCAATAAAATTTTAAAACTAATTTTAGTTCTGACGTATTGAACAACATTAACAACAACAGAAGTGTTGTTAAATATCACAAAACGATAAAATATTCCGGAAATGGAATATATTGGTTCATTATGATGTAGGAGTGATGTTTAATTATGTACACGGTAGCCACCGTGGAGTACATTCCATATTGCAGCCTTTTGAATGAATATATGTACAGGATTCAAAATGAAATTATAAAGAATTGGGAGAAGGAAAATGGTAGCCCCGAAAAGTAAAACAGCTGCTGTCCGAAAAACTAAACAGTATGAAATATCTACGATGATCTCTAATCGAAGGAATCTTGTTCTGGCTCAATAATTTGGTTCTTTCGATTCCATTTTCGTATTGCTTTCTATATATAGATATATATTCTAAAAGTGTTCCTCCCGATACCTGCTTCATCTGAAATCATTGCTGATTTTCGTATACTGCCAGCATACATAAATACACGTATATAAGAATATATTCTTTTCCTTAGTAATCTTTTGTTCGGTTTTACACTCATACAGTGAATATTTTAAAATTAAGTGATTGGAAAGATCGCCTCATTTTAAAATTTTCTATGTGAAATAAAGTAAAAATGTGACTAGGAAAGTAGGGGTCAACATTGAGGTTCCAGGAGATTTTGCTTGCGTTCTATTGCAGCCAGGAAGGAGCCAAAATCAACAAGAATCAAAAGGATATTTTTTTCGATGAAATTAAAAGAGACCCGATTGCCTTCATGAAAACGCTTGGCTTAATTCAGTTGCAATTCACCTATTTCAATACTAACTATACTCTACTAAAAAATCAGTTCTTCAAATCGCCAAAATGATATTTTTTGCTCATTTTCCTTCTCTGTAAATAATGAACTCTTGGTGTACCTTTCTTGATATCAGAGGAGGCTACAAATGGTAGCGATGAACATTATATTTTCCTGCTCAAGCAGCTTACCGATCATTGAAATCATTCCACGAGCATAGCTAAACTAGGGATGAATAATAGATTTCGGTCCACAAAAATTCTTCAGAAACTCGCATCGGCTGAGAGTTCTACAATAAGGAATTCAACAGATTGTACCGCTTGAGTCACTTTTTATTATCGACTTAATCTCAAGTGGATATTCCAGGAGTAGTCGATTGTGATATGAAGTTGAATTTCTCCTCTTTAAAGTTGAAATTATGGATTCGGGTCGCTTTTATCATAAAAGAACAAGATTTTACACCTGTGCTAATACCTTGCAGAAATCAACTGATTACCATAAGGAAAATATTTTAAGGGAAAGGTCATAAAAGAAAACAGAGGGTTCAAAGTCTGGTATCCGACATCAATGTAGAACTGGAGCAGAAAATTTAAATCGCTTGAAGAAAGAAAACAGAATCCAGATAAAACATGCCAGTTGTCGCGTTTTGCCTTTGTAAAATCAGAGAAGCTGAGAAGATTTTGCTCATGATATCAAATTTCAAATTTGTTTCATTTCTAAGTCTATCAAGATTGAAATATTCGATTATATTTGTAACGGAAGAATTGGCTATTATAGAAAACTGCTATATTAAGCTGCTGTATTGATCTGTAAATTTACCTAATTATAGGTATAATCTGCTATATTTACCTAATTATAAAACTGTTTTCCTGATGAATGAATGCCGAACCTGATTAAATTGTCTAATATTTGTATGAGAGATCTGTAGTTGATATGTTTATTTTTATATTCAGCCTTCTAAAATTCAGATTAAGGACTTGGGAAAATGATGAAAATGTTAAATATCTAGGTAACATCAACTACTTATAATTACTGGTCCAACCAGAGGTAGCGGAAGTTCTTTAAAACAGGAAGCAATCGATTTTAAACAAATTTCGGGTTACTCACTGGGTTTCGCTCATTTCAATCTCAATTTGTCTTCCTTTAACTATTAGATGACTGGAGGAATGAATTTATCATAAAGAGTCATTAGGTAGGACATACTGAGAATATTCCTGTATTAATATACTACATTGGAATAGTTTCATCGATGGAAATTATTTAACGAAAGGGATGAATCGATTGCAACTAATATTTTGGAAAATAACCACAAAGACCTCACACTGCTTATGGAGAAATTGTATACTTATCTTCCACTTTTTTAGTAAAATCCAAAATGTAATCCATCATAAACTTCTTCTATCCACTAGGAATATAATCTAGTTTTATTTTATTTCCTCCTTTCACTCAGTTTCTTACTCTACAACAGGATTCTTACTGTTATAACGTCAACTGCTCCCTATCTTTTAGAAAGGAGAAAATAATACAGATACTATTTGTATTGTAAGGTCCAAATAAATAATAAGTCAAGAAACGCAATTTCATAAATTCCTCCCAAATCGATGTTGGGAAGTCCATTTCAGTCTTCCATGACTAACCTGCGACGGATAAAAAATTCATCACGTTTCGGTCAAACGGCGCAGGCTATCGCACAAAAAGGCAGACGGCCTTGCCCGAGCCATTCCTCTGCAGTGCCTTGAAAACCGTTCCATTCTCGAGGCTGCTGTTTCTGTTTTTTCACGATCACAGAACTTTCTCTCTATTACGCATCCTAGAAAGTAAAAATCGGTTTTACCCACAATTACCACATAATCGTCGATGCATCAGTCTCGCATCAGAATTTTTCTTTCGTCGTTCTTCATATTGCGACAGTTATAATGCTGATATATTAACATTATCCTAAAGACCACCATTTGAAATCTATTGAATCAGGCTATTCAATAAATAGGTACTAAAAAGGAATGAACATCATGAATAAATGCAATACATTTATTTTTACGGTCATAACGTTTTTTACTATTCCTCTGGGGAATGAAGAGTTTAATTTCTGGTTTTATCGGTAAAAGAAAATTAATAAGATATACTCATGAATTATGCAAACATCCATGATGCATGCACAACTGCCTGACAAATGCAAAAGTACACGAAATATGCAGGACTACGTTAAATTAACGTGTGTTAAGAGTTAACATTAAATTTCTATATAAATTCATTCTGTTCTTTTGAGCCAAACGTTATAAAATTTCGATTACTGATTTTAAGAGCGTGTGAAGTATACATATAATAACAGCACGGATACCTTCACTACAGTACGTGAAAATTTGCTATTCTCTAATCCTTTTTATGGGAAGTTTTAAAAACCATTTATCCGAGGTCAGATCTGGCAGATGCTATCAACATCTAAGGGAATCGTAAGAATCAGCAGTGGCCTTCAAATCCGTCTTCGTATTCTCTTATTAAATTTGGATCACAAAGGATGAAATAGGAATGTCACTCGATTCGCTCGACGCCTTTCATTTCATTAGCGTTGATATAAGTGAGATGGTTATAATGGCGCACTGCGGGAATCATAAGATAAGGTTTCGAGGGAAAAGGTAAAAATGTAATATCGACCACGGACTCTTCGATCGAGAGTTTCTGCGTCAGTCGGCACGTGCGGCGACTTTTCCACAATCGCAATAATTACATTTCGTGGATGTACTTACCAACTGAGACTCATCAGTACATTACACAAAGAGTTTTGAGATGCGCAATGCGTAGTGATATTTTCAAATAAGTAAGGGACAATACATATAGGCCTGGTATTATAATGTATACTTAAATAGGAATGTTAAAAATGTTCACCTTAGGTCCCTGTATTATAATGGCTTGTCAGAGGTAAAGAGAGGATCGTAGTTGATATTCTTTATATATGATGGATTAGCATGGATATTAACTATATTCTTCACTTAAGCTCTAACAAACAATCATAATAGAAAGCCCTAAAGTGAACGTTAGTTCACTGAGAGAGTAAGTATTATGATGATCTGTTAGAGTTAAAGTGAAGAATATAGTTAATATCCATGCTAAAGTAAATTAACTATAATCTTCTCCACCAAGTCCATTTTAAGTATACAGTATAATACCGGGTCACGGAGTATCTTATCCTTTTACATCATAGATGTCTCTCAGATTAGATCTCGATCATAGATCTTGAAGATAATACTAGAATCGAATCCGTTATCCAAGTTTTTAATCACATGAAATCTTGATTTCTACGACAGAAAAGGGTAAGGTTGAAATGTCATCTAAGGTTAATGTGGATCTCAAGATACAGATAGGTTACTGAAATGCTCGATTCGAATCTGTAACAAAACTATTTCTCTTATAAGAGAATACTTTGGAATTAAATGTCACTTCCCCTATTCAGCATGCTGAACTGAGAGAATTTACCATACGATCCATTATCCTAAAAAAGGTTGAGCACCTTGATGGAGCATATTCGGAAGTGAAGATCTGGGAGGACTATTTTAATAGTCTCGATTCCTTTGATTTGTATGTAAAAACGTGGAAGATCTCTTTTTCTTTCCTGAAAAGGAAGAAGAATTGATGCAAGGTTTCGCTTTATTGCGCCGCGTCACAATCTCAATTCGACATCTTTTTAACTTTGGAGAAATTTCTAATTCTACAATTTACCTTGCGCTAAATTCTCTACTAATAGAGTGAGGAATGCCTTAACATGCCATTTCCTCGAAACTTCTTTTCCGTGCATATTATTTCTTCCATTTGCTCGTTCTTGGCGTCTGTTTTTTGCTCAGGCTTTCTTAGCTCCATATTTTACACTCATGTTTCTGTGGCCATCTTTCACCTCAGGTAATATCAGTATAAACACGATATATATCCTAAAGTAATGTATTCAATCCCAGAAATCTTTGAATTTCTTCTTTTTCATGTCTTACAAATTAAGAGAACTGAACCGTTGCCATTTGAATTGTAAACCTATTCTTCGTATTTAGCGAAACCCGGAACTCAAGCTTTCGTTTTAAGAGGTAGAATTAAAGCTCTCTCCAGGTTCATTCTCCTTCCGGATCTTTATCAGCTGATTTACATGTGCTAAAGGAGCGTTTCCTATGGACTTTCCAGGTTTCCATTTGAATAACAATACCCCTTTCAGAGCTAAGCCCAAACTTTAATTATCGAATCACTCCAATTTAAATTTTATGCCGTTCTTCAACTTTCGCCAGTACTAAATTTTCAAATGCGATAGGCGATCATTTCGCGGTTTGGCAGAGTGTTCTGTATGGTCTTCGAACAAGTCTGTATGACCTGATCAAGTTACGGAATAAATTTAAGTACCAAAAAACATCCGTTCCCTGAATACTCCAGATAAATTTTCTACCTTTGGCTTAAGGTGTCGAAACTTGGCCAAAGCGGAGGATTGGAGGGTTAAGTATCACAATGACTCATTTAATTCTTCAAGTATTTTTTATTTCCATTCTATTTACTTTCTAGTTCTGAAACCCACACAGTTATCTCCATTCCATGAGCAGTTTTTTCATCAAACCTTCAGTAGCAAATGGCTCTGGTATTCTCTCTAGTTTCTTGATTTAAGAAATATTTACTTTAATTTAATTTCAATTGGCTTGTGTACCGAACTGTGCAAAAATATAAATTTGAAAAATCAACCTCCAAAGTTGAAAATTACAACTTACGGAAACTTTAACTCTATTTTGACGAGTAAAGTAACTGATTTTCATACAAGCATGAACACAAATGAATGTTCGAGTTAGCTGGATAATACGAAATGGAAACTATAAAAATGATAAGTCTGTGATGGTAGAGTCTCCTGAAATGTGATATATTTCCCATGAATGAAAGAAGAGAAAGTCTCCAAACAAATTTAGGATGCTGTCGAATTCGATTTACTCTAAAAATTAGTACCCACATAAGGACTTCGGAAAAATCATCAGCAACAGCATCACCCTGGTAACCACATTCCAGAATAGATGCGTAATAGTTCCATCAATTTCTCTGTAATTCTTAATTGAATCTTGAAAATTAGGTAGGTGAAATCTTTTCCTGCTTCCAATTAAGTGAAAAGGAATGCCAATCTTGGAGTTACAGATCATTTTGCATTTAGATTATGAAAAGATTTATTTTTTGAACAATATTCCAGTTTGATGGTTAATGAAAACTGGTAATCAAACATCTATTCATGAGTTTCTTAAAATTACCAGATTAATGGAATTGATACTTATTTAAATATTAATTGCTATATAACATTTTTTTCGGGTTCGGAATTTATGAGTGCCTTTCACTTTTAATCGATCTTTTTAAACCAGGTTGTCTTAACATTTTCCAAAAATTGAGAAAGTACAAGAGGAATATTAAGTATATCCATGATTAGGTGCAGTTATGCGCATAAATTGTGGAGTGGACTATATAGAAATGGAATTCAGAGCAGAGAACGAATATGAGCTTAAGTGGGGAATATTAACCGTTGACATATAATAAAGTTTACTCTCACTGAGAAATCAGACAAGTTTCAGAAACTCGTATGAATTTCTATTCCAGAAGGGAAAATTCCAAAATTGGTTTTTCAGAAGTTTTTCCCTTCGAACCAAGGATACCAATCGTCTCTAGAGGATGCACAAAAAAGAGTCACTTCTAATGATCTACATAGAATCGGTTCGTTCAATTGCAGGTGACAAGTGCCGTCTCAACCTTCCGCGTGGAAAATTCTTGCAAACCCTTGCACTCTCTCCGTTGGAATGTGCGGTGTCAAGTCTCTGTTTCCGACAAAAAGCGAGTAAAAGTGGAATTTCTCTCTTCGAGTTGGGAGCGAAGCGTGTCCTCGTCCCTTTCCTCATGACCTTTGATCCACACTCTCATTTCCAGTGGTCATTTCCTGTTACGTGGCCACAAAAGTAGCAATTATGCACTTTATAATCCGAGTTTTGGTCGCTCTTAACCCAAATTCAGATATAAATGTCGTTGAATTCTCCTACGTGTAAACATTTTAATTCTCTGAGTTGCACTCTCACGTATCAACATTTTTATTTTCTGTGTTGCTGAAGGCTGAATCCGTCTCCGTCGAGGAAATTTCATTCTTTGTAAGACTTGGAAAATAGAGAAGTAAGCATAAAAAAAATGGAAAACGACAGGAAAACTTGTGAAAGTCTACTATTTTCTCCTGGAGTCTATTCGTAAATGATCATAGATTATCTGCGTTGCAGAAATAGAAGGTAGCTGGATACATAGATAAGCATATAAAATTACTTAATTATGAGGACTGAGACATAGAGGCTCCTTAAAAAATCGATATCTATAAACAAAGTACTCCTATAAAATATATCTCATATAAATATATGCATATAGAACACACAGGGTAAATATTTACATGGAGACGGAAAATACTCAGAATGTTAACCTAATAAAAAGAAAGATTTTGGTTCCCGGATAGCTAAGTGGGTCACGCGTTCGACTTCGATGAAAGCGGTCCCAGGTTCGATTCCCGGTGCGAAATGACCTAAGCTGTCGAAGCCCTTTCAACAATACTGCTACTACTTGAAAGATTTTCGAAGGTTTTTCATTTTCTTATCCCAGAGCAATGAAAATCTAAAGCAAATTGCATATAAAAATTGTCTGCAATGAATTGGGCAAAAACTGTGCGCTATTTACGTATAATTAAACGAAGTTTTCTAATTAAAATTTGTTCTTAATGTCTGCGTTTCATTAATCTGCGCAAATGTTTATCCCCCAACTCCGTGCAAGAAAACCATTCTTCAGATTAAAACTGTTCAATACAAGCAAAATCTTTCTAAAGGAAGATATTTTAGAAACTTTTAAAAGTGCTATATTCTTTTTATCAACGCGGATCATTACGATAGAAATACTTTTTATAGCTGATTATACAAAGTAAATGTACTAAAAATGAAAAAAGCATATAAAATTCGTAATTATAAACAATTTAATCTTAAACAACCGTTCGAAAAATTCGTACAACTGGTCAAATCCCATTAAACTGAATTGAAAGTGCATAAAATGTTCGATTTGAGGATTTATGGGAAAATTTATGAATGAGGCAATCATTTAGATTTATTTCCATTACTTCTCTTTCAATCCGCTAATTATTTTTCGGGTTAATTTTTAGATTCCGATGTTTATTCTTACGTAATCTCCTGGGATCAACGGCATCGCTTTCTTTTCTCGCAAGTCTTGCGCATGACCTCATGACCACTCATTTTTCTGACTGTATGCATTTTTGAATGGCTTACCATGACGTCTGCGTAACCATAGCGTGTTGCTCCAATCCATGTTCATAAATAACTACTTAGCCTCGAAGGACAATGGGCTTAGTTCCGTATAAGGTGCTGACAAGGATCAAGATCGTTTTCAAATTTTTGTATGGCGATTAAGAGGAATATCATTGTTTATCACGCACAACTAACATCTGTTCACTTTGAAGTTTTCCTATGAAATGTTTTTGAATAATATTTCCATTGTTTTGAATAATATTTCCATTGGACTGCTATTCTTTCAAGAAAAGGGGTCGCCTAATACTCAGAAATGTAGTCCCTTTCCATGAAATGAATTGTTCTAGCAGAGAGAAGATAATTCGATGACTGCAACGTGTACATTTTCGTGAGCTAATTAAAAGAGGGAAATTCGATTCCATCGCTAGGAGCACGATTTTATTTTCGGGTTCTTATTTTGGCAAATAATAAGCTGTCTAATTCGAACCGCAAAAGTTTCGAATAAAATAGATAAAATCGAATGAATATGATCTGACCGTACTTGGTGGGACGCCATTTTGGAACACAATTTTGTGTGGAAAATACGAAGATCACTGTCTCATTTATCAGATAAAATTGAAAATCGTTCAATTTCGTATTGAGTTTTGTTAACGACTTCCGTGAAAACGTTATTTAAAATGAATGAATAACCTTCCCAACTAGGGCGCTTAGTTTTATAATTCAGTAGACTTAGTGGTTACCGCAAGTTGTACTCAATCGACCTTCGGTATCGCTAATATAAGATAATCAGTTAAATATCCATTAAACAAATATTTCACTTGCAAGTAAATAGCATTTGTATTTGCCTGTTTAATTTCGCAAATCGCCCTCGCAGAACAAAACATCTGCGATTTGACGTAATGCTGTTATTATTCCGATCAGCAAACAATATCTTTATTTGGCTCCATGACGCGTCTACCTTTCAAGGGGACGTCATCAAAGGAGTAAACAATTACGTTATCCTTATACCAAATGAGTGAATGTAAAGGAAACGTAATCACTTGAGCAGACGGAAATGAGATTGAAATTCTTCTACGATATTAGATAGAAATATATGTCGCATACTGTATGATAAAGCGATAATGTTTGATTTTTGGAACAAATAGAGTTTATTCTTTTATCCTAGAAAGTAAAAATCGGTTTTACCCACAATTACCACATAATCGTCGATGCATCAGTCTCGCATCAGAATTTTTCTTTCGTCGTTCTCTATTTTGCAGAATATACTTATATTTTCCCGATTTATTGACAATGGTAGGGCATGAACTTCCTATTAGTGTTCCAATTATAATCATGACAGTTTTTCATGAACATGTTACTTTCTCCTCAATAACTAAGGTGAAAGTTTTAAAGCTTACAAAAACAGATTTTTCTATCCCATCAAAGCAAAAAAATTAAATACCTTCATTTCAAAGAAGACCAATTACATTCATGAATGCGTTCAATTACAGTTCATTTCAGTGGAAAAATAGATGAGCTTCAATGGTTCTAAGGATTCAAACGCGTATTATAATATTGACAAATACATCCCCTGCTTATATTTGTTATGATAATTTTCTGGACATTTATTTATACCCAAAAGTGGCTTTTAAATATATTTCCGAAGGGTTTACTTGTCATCAAGTGCTGAGGGCATATCAGACAAACATTACGAAGAAATAAGCAGTTGGTTCCCAACTTTTTGGTGAATAATTCGTAACCAATGTTGTTGATTCCGTCAATAGAGTGGTTTGATCAAATGCTCCAATTAAAACCCATCCTATGCTTGCCCTCTCCTGTAACTATTGTATGCAACACCGAATACAATTTATTTACAGGATTCAAGTATTTCTTTACCAATTCCCTCCTTACTTCTAAAATAGACTAACGAGTCCAGAACGCCAAAATGTATTTCAATCAGCCCATCTCTTTCTTCGGCCAAAACCTCCGTAACCGTAAAATCTCTTCCCTCCAATTCTGTACGATTTTTCTTCATCAATGAGAAAAGAATGCTGACACTTTATATTTCTCAATTTTTTATTTGATTAATAACTAAGGTTGCCCCTAACGTTCTATTTCAAATGGTAATTCTTTTTCTGATTTCGTTAAACTAAAAGTTCAATTATCTCCTAATGCAGTGTTTACTGATCTTTTTTCCTCTACGACACATCTGCACACAAACTAAAATTCTACGGTA
The DNA here is from genome assembly GCA_000376725.2 of Ladona fulva. Taxonomy (NCBI): domain Eukaryota; kingdom Metazoa; phylum Arthropoda; class Insecta; order Odonata; family Libellulidae; genus Ladona; species Ladona fulva. The sequence continues at coordinate 137,509 of KZ309073.1, forward strand.
CTCTTTGCTGTAGATCCTCAGTAAGAATTCAAATTGTTAAAGAAAAGAACAGCAAAGAAATGTGTTATGTTGCCGGCACTAAAAATCTCGAAACAAAAAACAATTAAGTATGGAAAATAAAGCTTACGCTTATGGTACTCATGGATAATTTGCTGCACACTTAGAGGTTACCTACTGTACACTAGTTGGAAAAAAGTGCCTAATGATAGTGATTCCGAACTAGAATATTGCGACTAAAACCAGTATTCCGCATGATATCCGAGGTTGATTTGAGAAACTTTATAATGCCGTATTACATATTTTCCGAAATGTTTAGAAATTTTAATAAGAAATTCCTAAGATACAACTAAAAATATTTTACTTCGCAGTCTGTTTTTTCTTCATGTATAACTATGCCGAGAAATTTGAGTTAAAACGTTTGATAAGGAAGATTAAAGCCCGGGGAGTATTATCATACAACACGAAGCACTTCTGTATTATTCAGTTTTTGCGGCCGAAATTCTCCTCCTTTGTCATAAAGGCAACAATACAGTCAAGGTGTCAAGCAGCGTCGTTCTAGATTAATTTGAGGTTAGAAGAAGAGAACCCAGAATATATGAAGTTGGATTTATTTATCCTTCGTCACCGCTTCATACAACGACATCTACATCACGCCATGCACGCCAAGACCACGCGAGAATAACCGCCAAACAAAGAGCATCAATATGAATCAATAGTTACCAACAATTAAAGTAAATAAGCAACCGCATTACATGGCGCAAAAATGTAAACACTACAGAAAAAATTATTTTAACAATTAAAACCTTTTACTCAACATTGACACAAGGCACCCAAAACCTTTGCCTTCTTTTGCGACTGCCACAGTTTCTACCCTAAAACAGTCATATTGCACTCGCCGCTTTCTCAGAGGATGCATTTCCGTTACAATCGATTCGAATTCCCCGCACCGCCGCCATGCAGTTATGCCGCACTCCCTCGTACGTGGCAAAAAGTGGTTTACTGCGTCCTTCTAGTCGTGACCACGAACTGCAATCGCTCAGCCCATCGGGTCGATTTCAAGACTCGAAGGCCCTAGCGCTCCATTTAGCGGAAGGCGTAAGCAGTCCCGTATCCAGTGGGTTTTAACAGCTGGCAAATGCCACGCCGCCTTCCCTCCCCAAGTCGGGGGCACCGATGCAATGCGATTGATACGATACATATTACGTTCACCCAGTCTTCGAGTCACGATCATGCGCTCACCCGTAATTTTTTGTTCGGAATTCGCTTTCCTGCGAAGCAGCGATATGGTATATCTTTCTGGCCCAATGCTCTTCGCCTAGATTTATCTGCAATTATTCGGCCACTCGCGTTTCGAAGACAGCAAATGGACCACTACGTGACTACTAAGTGACAAAAAATTGCGCAATATTTATTTTAAAGATTTGTGGGCCATGTCAGTAAGATATGAACTTTTCCTAAGAGGGAATCTGAATATTTCCTTGGATCTTCAAATTTGAGGATATATTTACGACTCTTAGAGGATGAATTATCGTCTCGTCTTTGTCTCCAAGTTTTGCCTCGTAGCACTGCTCAGGTATTGACTTGACTTTCGCTTGCGGAATGCTAAACAACACGTTTGTATATCAGTCATAATATAAAATTTGAGAAAACAACATGTATCGAATAAAATATTTTAATATTTTCTCCGCAGAATCCGATAAACGACAATCTATCGTAAAAGAAGGGTAAGTATTAATAATATAATTTAATGAGATTTTACTCCGCGATCAAGAATTATCTGGTGGATTACCGATGTGCCCCAGAACACCAAAATGGGTGCAGTACTCTATAGATTACTTTAAATACAATCTTCTTCCCATTCTCTGTCCTAATAAAGAAAGTATTACCAAAACATATCAAGCGATTTTTGGTGGAAATTCTCCATAATTTATTAAAGATTGCCACAAAATTAGACACACAATGTAGAAAAACACAAAGCGACCGGATTCGAGATGATCACCTCATCATCTGTCAACACGTTGACTCCTACCAGTTGTGTGTTGCCAGATGATGAGGTGATCGCCTCGAAATCGGTCGCTTTTATGTTTTTCTACATCGTGGACTTACAATCAGTCTAATTATGTTACACAACCTTAAATTAAAGGAAAGTATTATCATTGACTAAGCACGATAAACATCATCTTCAGAAAGATGTATTCGTAATTAATCTTCCAGAAAGTTTATGACAGTATTTTCCAGTCAGCACAAGTATTCCCGAGGAGCAGATACGTCCCCAAGTAGCATATAGTAGATAATGCGGTAGTAGCCAATCACAATCTGGAAAAATCATAATATCTTGCGTGAATGCTATTATTATGAAGAAACCAGACTTTTAACTATACCACAGAAGGTTTATTCTACGACCATGGTTTCATGGTTTACGACCACGTAGAATAAACATTCTGTGGTAAAGGTAAAAGTCTGATTTTCATTA
>KZ309073.1:140095-205747 GCA_000376725.2 Ladona fulva
TAAAGAGATAACTCGTACACTTGGTGTTTACTCCTCCTGCCATGCGCCGAAAGGCGGCTTGCAGGGTATTTATAGAGATTTAATGTAGAGACAGTCAGTGTAAATTTTGCTAACGACTTCATGGAATTTATGTGTTTAAGGCTCAATAAAACATTCAAGATAATAAAATGAGAAATATGCTTCATAAGAACTAAAAATTAAATTAAAAAGAGACTGAAAAATATAACGAGATTCAGAAAACCGTTAACATGACCTTGGGAAGTACAACTGAAAAACAAACAATAGAGGATGAATGAGGAAATTCGTCCTATCTTAAGGTAGCTCGTAAGTTAAGGGGGGAAAAAAGAGGCGAGGGCTGGAGTTATTGGCGAGAGGAGAAAAAGAAGAAAATACCGTTCGAAAGGGAACAATACCGAAGTAAATTAATGAACAATAGCTACAAAAGAACTCAGAAAAAGCGGTGTGTTACTTAAATCCACGGAATGGAACAACCGTGGAAAAACGATTAAATTTGCCGCTTTGTATGTATGTATGTACCATGGAAAAACAGAAAATGCAACTAGAAAAATTATAACGGTGTCATGTTTCTAATTTGTAACTTTATAGAACTGAGGCTCTTGTAGTCATTAAACATTTCTTTATAGTGTGCGGTTCGTTAGCATCTTATGTATTTTGCTGGTAGGTCATTTGTCCTTCTCTTGCCTTCAAATATGTCCCTACCTTTCCACCAGATTGTACATATATATGCAGAATGAAATTCAGTTATAATAACTGCATATTGCTCCTTAAAATCGAAAGAGCATTACAGACTGCATTACAGGAGAAGGAAGGGAAGATTTCTTTTATGTTTAAGGATTAAACAAAATTTTATATCAGGCTGCTGAGTCAAAATTGTAAATTTAAACGCACTGCTCATATGAAAAGGAGCAGAGCAAAGTTCAAAGTCGGTTACTTTGGTCTTCCATCGAAGGGTAAAGTTAAACATTTAAATCACGCCTACAAGAGACTTTTTTAAGGCTGAAGAATAGTCTCGGACCCGTAAAATAAAAGTCCAAAACGGACTGTCATATTGTCAGCACCATAATGCCCAATGGTTTAATGGAAGAATCAGAAATCATCACAATGGAAGTTTGTATGTTGCATAAAGAAGCGCAACGTTTGAGTGAGCGTCTATGATGTGTGAATGATGAGTTAACTGGTTATGAGTATTCTTAATGTAACCAGAAATAGTTGCTCGAAGTTACCTCTCACAAAATAATTCTAAAATCACAGAAAAATATATAAGAAGTAATAAGGCATTCAGTTCAGTAGTTTATATTTCCTTCTCATAAAAGATATTCCGGTTACAAAACAAACCATGTTCTGGTCTGTTCTGTAACTGATATTACATCAATTGCTAATCGTTAAGAGTTGAAAAAAGGGAAACTAAGTATAGGAGTTGATATATTTAGCTAAAAAATACCTTACGTTGACGAATAAAAACCAGGAGGGTGCAGTTTTTGATTTTCTGAATAAAATATAATTTTCGTATCATTAAGTCAATCGTAATTAGCAAAACTGAAACACAAAAGGTTAATGGCAGACAGAATGGGAAATGCAAAGGTTCTCTTTTTCAGAGGTATCACTTTAGCTCGAAAAGGGCGGCAAACGTAGATAAAAATAGCGATAAGGGTGGAAACTGTTGCAAGACTGAAAATGATAAAAGAATGTTGTTATGAAGATCTTACGAAGAGATAAGAGGCTACTGGTGCCTGTTATTGAGTGGCTACTCGCAGCAAGCCCAGGAAGAAAGATATAAAAGGTTGCAGCGGGAATTTGTCCGGAGAAAGTTATCAGAATCGATTGAAATAAATGAAAATGTTCAGAGTACGTCAAAAAGACAAAAAGTAAAGTAAAAGGAATAAGATAAATCTTGGGAGGAAAGTAAAACTTTTGTGTGAAAAAAGCAAAGGGCTCTGTGTTAAAATAAAGGCGAAATCTATCATTGAGTCGGTACCAATGGAAATCTCACTATCGAATTTGTTTGACTCCAGCTGAAGAGTTGCAACTAAGAAACTTTATTCGTTCCAAAAGTCATGAGCGAGTAGAATCTTTGCGATTTTCTCGTAATCTTCATTTCATAGTATCCAAATCCTAAATATATCCCTAAATAGAGAAATATTTTAAATGGAATTTTTAACAATTTTAGTTTTATAATTTGCGAGAAAGCTGAGACTAAGGTACATCTTGAAGCCTAATGAATTTTTAGTGCATCATAGTTCGAAAATTGAATGCGTAATTAGTTGAGAGCTACTCGCAGAGGTTGCCTGTCTTCTTGCACAGCATATTCACGTACGATTATCATATGCGTACAGGTGAGTGTATACCGCAGATAATATAGTTGATCCGCTAGGTGTGTGTATCGCAACGAAAAGTGCCGCGAATTAATCTCATATGATGCAACGTGAATGCGCGACACAGCGAAATTACATACACGAAAGCCACGCAGGCGTATTCACGTGACACCGCGGTGGTTTGCTTAGCACTCATCGCAGGTTGCCCTTGCATCTGTCGCCCTGATTTCGCAACCTCTCATCGCGCAATAAATTTTATTCCAGCAATTCTTCCGTCTTCTACCTTCTGTAATTAAGTAAATATTTTCCCGCTGAATTATCTGCACACAGTGATAGCTGGCAGTATGCCGATTAAACCCCGCACGAAGCGGAGACCAAATTTGAGAGGAAGTACATGAGATTTAAATGGGTTAATATTTTAAGGACATGGTGAATATAGTGAGTCTTCGTGAAATTGATTCCATGGAAACGGAAGAGAGAAGGCAAAGTCATTTCAAGGAGTAATAAATTTTTAAAGTCTCACCGCTTTTCCACCACCAAGAACAGGAAACAACCTGTGGTGCTTAAGCTGATATAACATGAGAATCTTCCGAGTTTTGGGAGTTGGATGGAGATCTTTTAGTAGAATAAGAGCTATTTGCATTGAGTACGTCTTGAACCATGTGGAATTAATACGACTGGAGGAATAAATGACAAGTTCTCCTGTTAAACGTCGAAGAAGAATGACTATGTTAAAATTTGGGGAGAAAGACGGAAATCATTTTTTTTTTTGAGAAAGCAAGAGATCATTGAACATGGAAGAACCGAGACCTATATTTCGATGAAATTTGACTTGATATATAGATGATGGAGAACTAAAAGTTCCCAGAAAAAAACTAATGAAAAGATTTCAATGGGATGGAACGTAATCATTTGATTATACTTTCAATCCAAAGGAAATTTAATTGTATATGATGATTTATTTTTCTCTTGTTATCATAAATCATAAATTTCGGGCGAGTTTAAAACTTTCCTGTCCCTTTTATTGGGATGCTAACTTTAATACGCTTCCGAGGCGAAATAATTTTCGCGAAAAGATTTTACTTATTGCTGCTTGCAGGTCTTTCTTGGTTCATATTCTGTTCAGGCCGATATTAATTAACCAAGGAGCTTCACTGTTGTGAATTAACTCCGAAAATAGCGGAAGTGTAACATTTTGCAAATATATTACATAAATATACTTACATTTCCTCATTGGAAATGTATCACGGATTGAAATTTTTTTATTTACTACTAATTCCGGTCTCATTCGAGGCGGTGCTAAATTCCTTCTCGAACGTCGAACCTTTAATTCCCCAAAGTTACCATTTTAAAACTTACACGGGTAGTAATTTAATGAGTGACTTAATTAGGAGAAAGTCAAAGATTATTCGTAAGAAGAAAAAAATAGTCTAATGAAGGGATGATTTGATCATCTGTCGTTTCATTTCCAAGAAATACGTATTCCTCGATCATGCATTAAGATGGAAAGTACTGATTTATTCACAGTACGCATCTGAAAAACCTCCTCGAGCAATTCAGGATTTTCCATAAATAAATTATTACCTCTACTCGTGAAAATCCTAAAGGAAAATGAGGCATAAATAGAGGGAAAGAAGCTTTTATCTACCGTAGAAAAAAGGAATGTCTTACAAGACGATCTCTTTAAGTTTTCGAACTTTTGAGATAGAATTTTGCACAATGAGAATGTTTAGAAGCCAATATGGCGGTAAATGGGTTTGAAAGTAACCAATTGCGACTTTTATTCACCTCTAGGAAAACTTTACTCAATACTTTTTCTCGCCTCCATACTACTTCTGCCTCTTTACCCAAACTTTAAATTCTGAAAATGATTTTCACAGCTCCTGAAGATGCCACAATAAATCTCAGTGAAAGCTAAAAACTCTGATAATTATTACATCGGTAATTCTCAGTTACCGTATCAACAGTGTTATGCATCCACTAATTAAACATGAATACAAAGTGCAAATTTTGGATAGCAGCAATCAAGGAAGATAGTGGTTAAGGAAAAAGATTTTATTTTCAAAAACATATTGAATCAGTGAAAGATAATTCCGCTAGAGGTGACACAGAAAATTAATTCCTAATATCTTTGGCGTACCCTTGAATAAGCATATATTCAGCGAAATTCGTGATGGAAAAGAAATGTCTCAGATCAGAACTTATACCAAAACCTTTATCGTAATTATTAAAATTTCACTTATATTTACTTATCTAAACCACTAATTGGGCTCAAAGTGACGGTCGTGATTTAGTCAATGTCGAAAAATGTTTCATGATAATCAGGTACTCTTCGGCCTGGTATTATAATGTTTACTTGAAATGGACTTAAACTAATATCGGCTTGTTTGCTTAAACTTCTGAAATTTCGACGATTTTCACACTCCCTTCTTAGTGGGCCTTTTTCTGCCACGAGATTTCCTTTCCTGGACTTGAGCTTTCCCAGATTTTTTGCTGCCACATCCTGCTCCTTTCTTTGTCTTCATTGTAATTGCTAGACTCTACTTCCCTTTGATTCTTTGTAGACATTAACTTTTAATCTATGCTTGGTAACATTTTTATCCGTACTAATATTTTCGTTTTATTGATACTGGATATTTACACTATTTAGTCATAGGCTTAGTATTAAATTCCAGTATATGCCGATGTCATCGTTATACTGTCAAGTTCTAGAAAACTAATGGAAGAAACACTTCATTCTTTGCCTTTATGCAAACTTAAAACCAATTTTTGTGATAAATGTGTGAATGCGCGATTAAGGAGTCTAAAATGTATGTTTTTCTTGGCTAATTTTTACGATGACCCGTGAGTGAAGATTCATTCTGTCGTCATTTTATGAGAGTGGCCTTCCGAAACAGAAAAGTTAAGAAGACCGGAAAAACCTTAAGAAAACCAGTTATTTCCTATTCAGGAAAAGGAATGAACTTCGCGTCAACCTTTTGGAATCCAAACATGAAAGCCTCTCCAGTAAAACTAAAAGATTCGTAATTTTGATAGTATTCATTGTTCGTTTGGATTCTCGATAAAAGTAAATTTGTGACGAAAGATTTGTTTTCAATCTTTTCTTTTCATTCTAGTTAAATGAGTATTCGAAGGTAGGTATTCAAGAACGATGCTCTTTATTATGATTCCTACTTTAAAATAACGACTAAGAAAATTTCATTCCTTAAAAATTTGGTTTCGTCTGTAATCCTGATTAAAATCAAGCTCCTTGAGCATTTAGTTGATCATGCATTTAAGAAAGCTATGTAGAACAGTAAATTTGTTTGATGATTCAACGTCGTCCACAAGTAAATTTATGAGACGAATTTCTAATTTGAGTCTTTTTATTAGGTATTTGAGTTTGAAACATAAGCCACTCTCCAAATTCATTTAATCTACTGTAAATTAATGCACTAATCTGGAAGGAGTGATTTACATTTATTTCGTACCACTCTTTGGAGTCAAACATATGTTTAATGTTGTATTGAAACGCTCCTCGAAACATCTTCCACTTAGTTAGATTTTGTTTTTACGTCAGTTATTTTTGAAACTGATCAATATTTCCATTTCTTGTTGCAAATTCTACAAATTCTAGAAATTCTCATACTATATGCACGTATTATACTATAATAAATAATTCCATTTAAAATTACTGAATTATTTGAATAAAATCCATGGGATGGTTTCCATTTCCTTCGTCATTTAAGAAAGATATTCCTCAACAACGCTTTGGCCTAGAATGCTACCTACGCTCCGAAGACTTCTGTTCTTTAAATAGGTCAATCTTTCGTAAGATAATGAAATTATGAATAACCGTCTTCTTAGCATGAAAATGCGAAACGTTAATCGTGGAACCTAGGTACTTAATGAGGGCTTTTGATCCAAAAGAAAGGAAGAGCACTTGAGCGGCTAAGTGATAGGAGGTTGCGGATCTATTACCTATTATGAGTAAGGCACACTTTTTAGTTGTTCACTGTCAAACAATGGGCGATTACACGAGCGTTAAGATTTCCTGCCGCTGACTCACATCCACTCTCCGCTGGCCACTCACCGTCCTCCCACACCCCGACACCATCCCAAGGACCAAGTGAAAGGCCTCTCGGATCCGCCTTCCATCCCTACGGAAAGTGAAACTCATTTATTTGCGCTTGAATAATCATTGCCGGCGGCTTAATGGAGATGCATTTCCAATCACTGCGTACCGAAGCCGCGAGCGCTCACTCAAAATCCATTGTCCTTCATCGAAAGTCGAGCACTACATTACCGTTAACTCGGAACTTTCTTTCGGCGCAAGTTTATATTTGTTTGCTTACGTCATCGAAGATGATGAGGAAGCCAATTCCAGGTTTTAATTCCTATTCTGTATTTGAAGTAGTGTTACGCGTTGTGCCAGACGCTATATGATTTAAAAAGTTTGAAACCTATACTTTATTTATGGTTACATAAGATACTCGTACTGATATGTAACAAACTTACTTTATTACATCAGAAAATTCTCTTTTGAATGCTGCTAAAACTGAAGCACAGACGATGAGGAGAGTAGAAACAGGCAAATAACAGGTTAGGGGTTAAATTTTTGTTGATCGTGATATCAAACGACAACTATTTTACTGAATTAACGTGACGAGGTCTGCACAAATAACAGGAAGGGATGGCTATGAAGAAAGTGATCGCAGATGAAGATTTTTCAAAACAAAAGTAGCATATATATAAAAAGCAAATGTCTGTCCGTCTGTCCGTCCCCCTATTTATCTCATATATAAACTGCATTGTGTTTCTACGATGCTGAAGCCCCCAGGAAAACTATTTTCATCTCTGTAAAGGCCCGGGTTCGAACCCAGGAGCACAAAATACGTTTCCATAAGAGTTGTACGTAAATTACGTTTTCAGGACTTGCAGAGGTCGTTTCTTTTACAAAATTAAATTAGAAACAATGCTCCTACGAAATTGAGACAAGTGTCACAAGAAAGGAAAATAATCATAAAATCTTATTTAAGTCGTGAATCGTTCATATAATTCCGAAATTGCGAAAAATTTGATAAAATAGACGTAAACTTTTTCGGAAATAAACAACCCATCCCTTTGACGACCAAAGCAATTGTTGAACATTGATTTCATGAGTTTTCCCATATAAATGCACGGGGATAATCAGTCAGCATACTTTTCCATAAGAAATGTACATAAAATAGGTTTCCGTTACCTGCAGAGGTTGTTTCTTTTACAAAATTAAATTAAAAACAATGATCCTACGAAATCAAGAGGTGTCAAAAGAAAGGAAAATGATCATAGATTCTTATTTTAGTCGTGAAATATTGATATAGATCCGAACTTTCGAAGATTTTGATAAAACACACGGATATTTCGTGAAATATTCGGGAAATAAACAACCCATCCCTTTGACGACTAAGGCCATTGTTGAATGTTGATTTCATGAATTATCCCATACAAGTGCACGGGGATAATCAGTTCTTATAATTTTTATAAGAAATTTACGTAAAGTAGGCTTTCATGACTTGGTATTTTGGTTTTCCCGAAATGCTGCTAAATATTATTGATTATATTCGTAATCAAATCAGTGTTCCTGTCAACACTCTCTTAGAAGGTGTCATTAGTATAGGATTTTGACATTATGAGAACTTGATTTAAATCTTGCAAGTGATTCATGTCATATATCATTTTTATTATATGCATATAATTCTAATGTGGGAATTTTTATTTCTTCATGGACACCTTTACGGCTGTGACTTTATATTCAAATTAATAATTTCCTGTGGTAGAAGGCGAAGATGCAAATCTTTCATAGGGATTAGGTTAAACGTTACGGAAACCCTTGAGGAGTTGATCATAAGAAAGAAGGTCGTTTACTCGAATTATGGAGCGTCCTTCTTGTATGACCCATGCATTTATACAGTAGATTAAATTTAATGTGAGGAACGGTGTTATGGTTACCCAGGTGAAGATTATAGCAGAAACCTTATTGCTCTAACGTATACCATGGCTTGAATTTATGATTTGCAGTATCGTTTGAAAAATTCGTTAAATTCCAAATGCTTACAACAGCGTTTTTTCGCTCGATTTAGAGCAATTAAGACAGTTTTCACTAAAACACGTGGATTTCTCTTCCATTTACTTTAATGGAACGATTAACCTGTATGGGCTTTTAGGGAAGTTTAGATGGGCAAGCAGATTCTTGGCATTATGAAGAGGAAATGTTTTGCAAAGCAGTTCGAAATGTCTCTTGGGTTGAAAAAGAGATGGTTTACGGATGCTCGGACGAAGAAAAAGTACTTATAATTCAGATCATCGCCATAACTTTCCACGAGTGAAAGCTTCATTTTCCGGTTCAATGGTAGGCCCCCTTGCTTTATCAAATTCCGTATTCTGTAAATTTTAAACCATTTATATGAATAATATATGAGGAGTTTACGCAGTTTTATCATAAACTATCTTAAAAAAGTCTCGAGCTATAAAGATAATATCTTTTTCATAGCTTCTTTGCGATAATAAAATGAGTTTAGCCGTATACATGTAAACAACAACGTATACGGATAAACTAAACAGAAATCGAGAAGTTTAAACAGTACGAAGAATTACATGAAATAAATTCATACTAATCTATTTCATATACTATTTTTTCTGCAAAAAAGCGCCTCTTAAATACAACAAAGAAACATTAAAACCATAGATTGAATAAATATTACGCCATAGAAGTTAAACTTATGAACAAAACTGTTGAAATGTCGAATTAATAAATTAGGCAAAGCGCAACAATCCTGTAATCTTCTCTTTAATCAAAATCAAATTGCAATGGCAATGGTTACTAAACCGATAGCTCTCGCGGTAAGTATTTGGGATGTTTTCCGGAATTCGTGCACTTAAACGATGAACTTTTCCTTTGAAACTGAATTTAATTTCTCTTTTGTCAAACACTATGAAAGAATATGTACGATAGTTATAAATAATTAAAACAGCTAAGCTGCGCACCCTTGAAACACCCAATTAGGAGTCTCAACAATGGCGTGAAGGCCATCTCTTGAAATTACTTGGTCTTCATCAACTGTTATAAGTAACTTAAAGCATAATTCAGGAACCGTCTGACCTTGCTACCTTTATAGTCCACTGAACCATTTACGTGAATCATGAGCGGAGAGAGGTCCGAGAACGAAGTCTTGTGGCGACGCCTTTTGTAAGGTGGCTTCCTCGACTACTACACATTGGTCACTGCCTGAGAATATTACAGTGTTGTCATTTATTAAATACCCGTTAGTGATACATAATACAACGTTATACACTATCGGATTTAAAAATCAGGGATGATTAAACACTAAAGAAATAGGCGATACGATATTTCCTGTTCTTTTAACACAATAAATTATACGTGCACAATCGTAAAATTCCTATTGAATCTTAAAAAGAGATTCGAAAATTTTTTTGATAACGTGGTCATTAGATAAATGGCACAACAGCGATGAAGTGGATTATATTTAGAATTCCTTCCTAGCAACGTCAAATTCGATATCTTCAGTGTCGCAACTATTAGCACAACTTGGCGATAACTTTCCCCGGAAGGGCAATCGCGATACTTGTTAATTAGTACTAGGAAGAAGAGACTGGAAAAATTATCGCCTTAGATGGAATGTATGTATTGCAGTAAGTAAATCATCCACGGAAGCATTCAGGTGATATCGATGGACTCCAGACGAAACACTTTTCCTTACAGTTATTTTTAACGTTAAAAAATTTAAAAGCGACGTCTACTACTTGAGGCGTCTAAAATCTTATCCACGGTAGACGTAGCTTGAGCATCAAGAGTGAACTTCATTCTTTCCGCTTCTAGCGGTTATTGCGAACGTTTTCCATTATGAATGATGTTCCTCCCATATTTCACAGAATGCAAGTGCAGGCAGCAACTGCAATGCGGAAACTTCTCATGGATCTCATCGTTCACAACGGATAAACCAGTTAAATATCCGAGTATGAAGAGAGAACTCTGGTTGATATTGTAACGGGAATATTTAGGAGATTATAAAATATATTTTAGACATAAAAATGGTGAAAAGGGTGAAAGAATCCATTTGGAATATGTTTATTTATGGAAGCTATTGGCCTCTAACATCAGAGAGCAAGAAAAGAATTGGCGCAATTGAAATATGGTGCAGTAGCACAATGTCGAACATAAAATGCTCGGATGCGGTAAAAATTGTTGGTCGTTGAAAAGGATAAGAGAAGAAAAAGGATGAGTGAAGAAAGAACAGGAAAAAATAAAATGGTGGACACTTTAGAATCTGGAAAAGGATTTAGAGGGACAAAAAGATGCGCAGAGGATTCAGAATAAAGGGTAGATAACACCAAAGACCAGCAACAGCACATCACCAATGTTGATGTAAGAAAAATCGATAATCCATCCATTATGATAAGTCATAAATTTTTTTCTATTTCTACTGTGGCAGTAGATGCCAATCGGAAGATGAATCAACTTTTTACCTATACTACGTATCTTGATTTGTCGTCTATTGACCTCACGTTTTTCTAGGAGACATAATTATGAGGTGGCAGGAAGATGGCATTGTTTCGTCTCTAATTCTGAATTATACGTATTCTCGGATTTGAATTGCATGAAAATGATAGCGGACGAAGGTAACGCTGGTGCGTGAAAACCTCAAGGTCTGCCCTTTCTTCTGAACCGCCCACCGCCGCCCCTAACTTTCCCTCCGACCTTCCTCTCCCCCACATCCATCCCTTTCTCTTCGCTCCTATTGCCCCAACACACCCACGACTCCTCTACCTATCTCTAAAGCTTCGCTGCGCTTTTCACGGTGTCGTGACTTGGCGCCTCTAAGTGTCTGCTTTTTGCCTCTTAATATTGGTGCTAAGTTTGGCTCCGCAGACGAGAAAAATGCCGACCTAGAGATCTCAGCGAGGGTTTCTGACACGATAAATCGCATACACTGTGAAAAGAAAAAATACTCGTCTAGGTTACATTGAATGGCAGATATTTTGACGGACATAGCTCACGTGACTAGCTCGTGGTATATAATTAGAGCACAAATTAACCAACGCAGTGAACGCGTAAGAAACAAAGATGAAGAGACGGTGAGTTGAGGAGCTAGAAAGTTGAAGAGGATAACTTTTAAAAAATGGTTAGCGTTTATATTCTTTCGAAATATTCTTCTATCATGTATTGGCACAGCTGATTCCACTTTTTTCGGCTCTAACACCGATGGTAAAATTTAATCTTTCCCTCTAGTCACTTCTTCTTCCTTAAGTTTTGTTTTTCGTTCCAATTATTTCACCTATTCTCCTTCCCTTCGATATGTACAACCTTTCACCTTTTTGCTATAAATAAAATTCTAGTTTTCTCCTTTTTCGTCACTTCCTTATTTTTGCCTGTTTCTTCGTGAAAGATCGACCCTACTTCCTAGTGCACCATGCTAAAGAGTCATTAGAGACGTATATTTTAATACAAAATAAGGAGGGGATGAATCAAGATTAAAACTACGAATTAATGAATACTTTCCTCGAAATAATCAACTAATATCTCTCAACTTCCATTCAAACGTCGTCCTCCGCTAACACAGTTTTGCATTTGGTTTGTTATGCGGGCGTTGAAGTCTCCTATCAAAATCTTTAAGGTCATCTCAAGGTAGTCTGTTATCTTTATTTTCCTTCAGGTTGTAAATGATTCATCATAAAAAAATGGACTATCGTTAAAGTTTTCCACGTTTTGTAGTTCTTTGTAAGTAAAATAATGTATCAACTTCATTTCGTAACATTAACGTATTTTACTAATGTATTATAATGATTTATGCTGAAAATTAATCTATGCTTACCTCCTCCCGTTTTCAATCAAAGAAATGAACGATTAAATTTTTGACCACTTAATATTTTCTTCCTTTCATAATTCTTAGACATTTGTGTTTCGCTCTTCTACTCTTCATTTGCAGCCCTGCTTGTCTTCCATTATTTACGGCTATTTTTCCTGTAAATTCGTGTTATGAGGCACTGAGGTGATTTCTTAATAATGTACTTCTCTTTTTGAGCTAATAATTAACGGGAAAAATGCCACAATTTGAAGACAGAAAAACGATAAGTTTATACGATCGTATATCTTATATCGTATTTGGAGATAATCTCCTTCCAGTTTTATCCGTCTTCTTACTACGATACGCCCCTCCCTTAGTTTCTCTCGGTCTCTGGAAATATTCTACCAGCGTCTTCAGAGCCTTTGACCATTTTTCACCTGTTACCTAAGGAGGGATTCCCTGCAGGGTGCTACTAGACGGAAGTTTTTTTAAGGATGTTACAAGTCCTCCCCTCATCCTTTTTCAGCTTCAAAAGGTTCAGGTTTTGTCTGGTTTTGAGAGCTTTATTGCCGAACACTCAAGTTTTTCCCTCGAAGAGCTTTATAAAACTTACAGGAATTATTTATTCACTTTTTATTTTACTTTTAAAGGTAGCTACCAATATTGAAATATACCTATACTTCATTTTTATGGTTTCCTACCAATGTTATATCCTATGAAGTGTTGAAATTTTCATTTTAGAAAGATGTTGCACATCTGAGAGCTTCAAAGAGCAAATCATAATGGGTGTATTTCCGTTTCAGTTAATACGAACGCTGTAGCTCCGAAGTGGACATTGCCTATAAACGCAGTAATCATTTTTCTAAATTGGATTTGATGAAATCTCTTTCAACGAATTTAGCCTTTCAAGTAACTTCGAAGTTTCTCCTCTTGCTCTTTCCCTTCCTGTGATTTCATCAGAGCTCCTCCCTAACAACTGTTTTATAGCACTTTATTGCTAAAAACACCTTTTCCGCATATAGCGACCATTCAATTTCTAGCACGTTCTAGGTAAAAGTGGAAGGTTTTGGACTCCAAATTACGCTTTCGCAATACTTTATTATTAAAAGATCATCTGTATTTGGGTAGGTTTTAACTTAAAAGAGAATCTTTGTGAGTTAATTCCTCAGCATTAAAGCTAAACTACACTAAGTATGAATTAAGGTATTTAGCAAATATACTCGTTCATGATTGATTGGAATTTGAAAAACCTGGTGATGATTTGAAAACTTCTGTAATGTCATTAAGTAAAGTAATTGAATGTATAACTCCAAATTAAACATTCTTTTAAACGTAGTGAAGCTACGTCTAGCTTAAACAGATTACAATTTAAATCCACTGAATATGATTAGTCCCCTACAATTACAATATGATGCCTCCCATACCACGCGCTATATGACGGTATAAAGGGCAACAATGTAAATGTTAAGATGTGTTAAAGGAATAACTAGGATATTCTGGTTCCTTGCAGGATATTTCGTAAATATAAACGTGCGATAGAAAACGAGGAAATATTGGATAGTTCATACATAATCTAAGAAGTTAGTGGGCGAAAGAACGGCCTACAGAAGCAAAGATGAAAGAACGCAGGATACAGCGTATCACTTGGCAACACGGAGAGGTGAAAAAGCGAAGAGTAATAAAAAGGATGCAGGGAGGACTGCCGGGGATAGACTACCTGAAAAGACAGAAAACGGGTTATTATGAAGATAAACGCACAAGGAATGTTTTCCAGAAGATTACATGCGTCGTATGAAGTTAACTTACATAAGGGAAAATAATCTAACTTAGCTCATACACATTCAATCCCAGGGAACAAAGATTCAATAGGTTATGAGTTAGATACTAGATATTTGAGTTACCGTGCACAAATTGCGTTGTCGGTTAAAATTGGCCCATGGTTAACATCCTCATTTACCACAAGATTCGTTCACGGCGGCTTTCTTCCTTGCCGCACCACATACAACCCTCTCAAACAAAACTAAAAATGAGAGTTTTGTTCGCGAAAATTATCGCTGTCGCTCATTCGTTTCCGTACACGAAAAAAAGAAACTGAAAAACAAGGACAGTCCCGACGAAACCGAATGAATCGATTCTCATAATGGGCAGCCGTTACAAATGGCTTCAGTTCCGTTTCCAAAACTTTAGAAATTACGCTGACAAAGACATAACTCCGCCATCATCGTCTACAGCGATCTGAACAAGTCCAGCTTTGATGGTCCGTAAAAAGGCGGGGAAGGGGATGTAGAGGGTGAATGCGCCGGTGACGGAGGCTCCTGGTACCGCTCTCACCGAAACGGACCTCCATTGTGCAACGGATTTCGTTCAC
The DNA here is from genome assembly GCA_000376725.2 of Ladona fulva. Classification (NCBI taxonomy): domain Eukaryota; kingdom Metazoa; phylum Arthropoda; class Insecta; order Odonata; family Libellulidae; genus Ladona; species Ladona fulva. The sequence continues at coordinate 154,621 of KZ309073.1, forward strand.
AGTAGACTAAACCGCCGCGTAAGGGCGAGTCCGTCGCACATTAAGGAGAGATAATCCACTGCGAGTTGATCATTTAGCCACAGCTTAAGGAAATTGAGCGCATTCATTGAAATAATGAAGCAAAAGAACTTTCGATGAAGAGGATGCTTGCGTTCCACACATATACGCCATTTCTCAGGTGTGAGGATTTAGAAGTGTTGTAATCTGCCGCTGGGTCGAAAACCGCTTATTAGCCGATGATGACATCGTATTGTCTCTAACATTGGTTCTGTACCAAATGGAAGAGGATGAAAATGAGATTGGATTTCATCATGCTATTGTTGTTTTGATTATAAAGAGATTAAAAACTGTCTAATACAGAGACATAAGGATTAATTATTTAGGTCATTATTAGCCGCTGCAAGTATTTTTCCATAAAAAATGCTATCACATACCCAGAAAGGTAAAGTAAAAGATGAAAGGTAAAGGTTCGAAAGTTTATAAGCGCTCAAAAGTGGAGAGCGTCGATTACTCTCGACAGAAAGGACATTAGTATGATCTGAATTCGATCCAGAGAAGTAATCATACAGTTTCTAACTATTCAGGAGGAGGAAAGGTATTTACCTAGTGAAATTCGAATGATAGTTTTCTGTAAATAGTTCAAGTTCTGAGATTTTCATCAAAGAGGGATAGTTGAGCGCAGCTTAGTCTAAATGTTATGCTGGTATGTCAAGTAAAAATTAGGAATCGAGAAAAGCATAAGTTTAAACCTCAGATCAGTAGCTCGTTATACTCCATATGTATCTTATCTTATCTTGATATAATTTTCGTTAAGAACATAGCAGAAAACAGGATGCAAATGCTTCAATCGTGTTTCGCAACATGATTGGAGCATTCAAATTTCGAAAAATCAATACCATGAGATAATTTCCCTGTAATAAATTATTGATCTAGAAGGTCTAAACTCAACCATCCAAGTATTTTATAATGTTCTAAAATAGAAATTCAAGGTATATATTCATCCCTCAATTTCTCACAATGGTTTACAATGCAATTGCATCGTAAAAGGCAGCGAAAAGGACTGTGCTGAGGCATTTAAAATTTACTACGATGATATGGTGTGCTGATATTTTACAAACGAGTTAGGAAATTATTATAATGTAGGGAAACTAGAATCTAAGAACCTCTTAGGTTTCTTATATCCACATTTATTCTCATTTTTCTCTACCACTATTATTTAAAAATTAATAACTGAAAAAAATGTGACGATGTGTTGAATACTTGAGTAGACTTTTAGCCTCAATCTTGCTCAAATAAAGACCTTTTGTTATTATTATTATTGTCATTATTGTTAACTCTTACTCTATTAAAGCTTTGAAATATATCAAAGTATTATCTCGAAAGATTCATGAAGTAGATAGACAAGCTCCATGAAATAAACCTGAAATTCTATTTAGCATAATGTTTGAATAATGAAATGACCGCCTTTGTTGGCTATTGAAATAACTCGGGAAGGTCACGGCAATATACCCGTAGCATACATAAAGTGAAAGTAAGTGAAATGAAGCGAGAGATATGGGAAAATAAAGAATTCAACGGAACGTTCTGTTGACGTCATAATCATAATTCAAAACGCAATAAACTGGAATAGTAATTACGCGAATAGAGTCGTAAAATTAAATTTTATCACCGTTTCCTCTTACTCATTTCTTTTCTCATGTAATAACCAGTGATTATCTCTTAAATTTTACGTATTCGCTGAGGTTTACTTTTAATGCTTGTATTCAGGAAATCTGTACAAACTGTCGTAATTTTTTCATTACGAGCGGTTACTTCGATTTAAATTTAGCAATAAACCGCTAAATAATAATACATTTTGAATCTCTATAAAATACGAGTCATCATATAATGTGAAGAATTGCCCTGTGACTGATAATTTTAGGGAAGGATTTCTTAAATGAAAACAGGAATATATTTTGATATTCGTGATAGAATAACACATTTACTATTCACTAGGAATGATCCACTTTTCCCTTGAAGAATATAATTTGTTTCTTTTCATGAAATGTAGGAAGTCATTGACTGAAAAATAAACAAGTTGCAGAATCTAAGAGTCTTTCACAGCCGTATTCAAACCTATAGAAATACGCATTTAATAAAATTACGTTATAGGATAGACAAAATGTTGTTTTTCAAAAAGAGATTTTTCAATACTAGAGAGAGGTAAATTCTAAGTTCAGTTGAAAATGACGGTATGAATCTGAACTCAACCTGAAATCATCATTGTTTTTTACTTTTTAACACCGTTATGAATATTTTAAGGAGCCGTTTTTCAAATGCTTAGTTAATCCAATTCTTGTCAATGTAAATTTTGCTTTTCGTAGGCGAGGCTGGAAAAAACCTCCAATGAGGAGCTTAATTATACATTGATATTTCCTCCAACTCGTCAATCACCTTGAGGGGGTGAAATCGCCAGTGATTAGGAGCCTTGACCTAGAGTAGAATCGAATCAAGTATTCCCATTCACAATATCAAAATAGAGAATATCAAGTTCTTGAATCAAGATGCCTGAAATTCTTTGAATATCATTCTGTAATTTGATATAGTTTTGGAACGCCCATATCAGTAGACCTGATGCAGCAATGGAATGAGAAGAAAAAAATTCCTTAACTACAGGAGGATAGTATTTACTTTGTAGGCTGTAACGCTTGCTGCCCAAAGAGAGAATTTATTTCTAAATGAATTTGCGGGGATTTAATACGATACGCTATTGTAAGCCTAATCCTATGGCCAAAATTTTTGCACCTGGAAAAAATAAAACTTTAAAATAAATAAAGTAGCAACTTTAAGTCATAAAACCTTTAGCGAGCTGTCTTAAATTCTGATATATTTGGGATGAATACCTTCAATGCAACAGAGAACCTTGAGAATTTAGAAATTACCATTGAATAGAAACTGAATATTTATATACGTACATTTATACGTATCTTTCTTATATAAATATCCAATCTTACCTCGGCTAACAAAGTGACTTAGTTCTGAAGTCTCATTTCTTATAAGTTTCCAAATTCCTCTACCCAAAAATAACCCCACCCTTCTCAAACATTATAAAAATGGATAGTATTCCTCAGGATATGGTCGTTGAATTGGTGGGACATACTTATATTCGCGATCATATTCGGTAAATTTTCGAGGAAATTCCTAAAAATAGCGAACAAGATCTTGACCGAATTATACGTTATCAGGATATTAGTCGGCCATGATTCGTTAACCAGGAAACTACTGCTTTCGATATTCTCTTCTCTCTCGCGAAAACTTATGATGATTTGAATATCTTAACGAACTATGTAGTAGGTAATTATGTCAGTAACATTGTGCTGCACTGATATTCAGAAAACACCACCCTCTCTTCGTCCTAAAATCTGAGGCACTTTTACGGTGGCAGTAAATCAAGGTTCGACAGCCTTTCAGGCACATTTCTCAGTCGGAGTCTTTCGAATGTCTATCGTTTGTCCAATCGGATTATTTTTTTTACTAAGAACATAGTGGTCTTATTGTTAGTGGTCTCCTCGCAAACTGAGTTCTTTAGGAACTGAGCACAATAACAGTTGACGAAAATAATTTGGACATGTGGATAGAACGGAAGCATCTCCACGCCTTCCTCGAAGAAAGCAAATTGACCAAAGGATCGCATGTGTGGGAAGGAAAGAGTTAAACCCCCCAGCATTTTCAATACCGAGTCCAATGAGTATATTAACCTCATTTGGATCTGTGATCAACTTTTGATGAAAGGCGTAGTCGGCCGGAATATCTGGAACGGAAGCACACGAAATTTTCCCTCAGCGTGGGAAATCTCCTTTGTTTACGCAACGACATTCAGAAGCTCTAGGAAATTTTCGCACATTCTCGTTTCAATTTTTTTATGAAAGGAGTTCCCGGGAAGAATTTTGGAGGCTATTGTCAGCAGGCGTTGGGGTGAGAGCTATTATTTAAATGGAATAACTAAACAAAACAGAGATTGAGCAGTGTTCGAATTAAATGACGAAAAAGGTCGCCATTGTAAACGGGCGCAACGCAGGTGTGGGTGGTGGGTGTAGGATCGCCGGCCGAAGGATTGTTTTTTTTTCTTGTCGCTTGACTAGTACGACCAGATTCCGACGAATTGGAGACGGAGCGGAATCCCGTTACCAAATGTCGGCAGCGGAGAGGAGAAACGAGGGCAAAGTTGAGGCATAATTGTTCACGAGTTCCCAAAATATTCTCCACATCTGGCAACGAAAAAGATTGTGGCGGGCTGGAAATTCATTAACGTGTCCATGTAAACACGAATTGGAGATGAATTTCACACATCCCATACTTTTACGTTTTCGGTGATGGAAATATATAAAATGAGAGTAAATTACATTCTTCCAAAACAGGAGTATTCAAGATTCTCCCTTCAGCGGTCAGCGTTATCTTACATAGATGACGCGGGTCATAGCTATACTTAATTGTATTTTTAATTAAATATAACTCATCGAAAATAGTTCACTATTTTCTTTCCATGCTACTTAAATGAGTGTATTCAAAGTGAGTAGTTTTTCACCTCGTGAGGGAGTTTCCAGTTAAACTTTGCCGTTTCCCACTTTAGTGTATAACCTTTACGATAGAAAAATGTAAATGACTTTCAGGATAATCAGCAGAATATATGGGCAGCAAAGAACTGGTGAGAGAGTGACGGATTGGATAACCCGATTCTAAAAGATATTATCAGCGCTGCGTTTGGGCGTAGTTGCGAAAGGTATTTGTACACTTATTGAAAATAGTCGTTAGAGGGTTCCTATGGCGCTTGAAAATCAAAAAATGCAATATTCAAATGTATTTACTAATACGTAATTTTGTTACTCAAGAGTTTTTTACCTTTATATCGGGATATAATGTGAGTAATACATTATAAATTTTTAACTCAACAGATGTTAAATTGCTTCCGAATTCCCAGGATGGTCTCTATTCCCTCCATTTCAGATGATTACTGGATATTCTTCCGATTACGAGTTNTGAGTAATACATAATAAATTTTTAACAGATGTAAAATTACTTCCGAATTCCCAAGATGGTCTCTATTCCCTCCATTTCAGATGATTACTGGATATTCTTCCGATTACGAGTTACCGTATTTTTGTCAAAAATTGAAAGAGCATTTGAGGACAAACAAATCAAAGATGAGGTTAGGAATTCAATCATTTTTTTATTCATGAAAGTCATGGTCATGGAATGAAGGTTTGACGTAATTGAAGGATTAAAATACATTTTATACTGAAAATACATTTTATACGTGAAATTTTACGAAAATAAATACTACGATGGAGTAGCTTTCTTATTAGTAACGTCCCTCGCGAATGGCAAATCCATTGGAGGAGCTGTTAATAAATAAGTGAAAATCAATCGCTTTAACAGAATTTAACTTTCAACATGATCTACTTTATAGAATTTAATGTATTTTTATATTGAATATATGAATGGCATCTATTGATTTTGAAAGAGATAGTGAAGATCTAGAACAAAAAGTCCATCATAGCTATCGCAAAACGTTACATGGCCGGTTACTTACCGGTGTGGTTTGTCGTTACATCAGAAATCGGAATCTGTTTTGATCTGTCATGCGAAAACCAGTTTCCTCCTTTTACTGCCGGAAGCTATTCCAGCATCAGTAAAGTTGATTTGCAAGTCCTTACGCATTGACCGTGTCCAAAAGCTTTTTTTTCCGGAGACAGATTTATTAACGGCATAATCGGATTACCAACGAAACTTTCTTATTGTTATGGGTAGGAAAATTTTAGAAATTGGATACCTTGAATAGAGATTTTGAACGTTTATGTCTTGTTTGAAAGATTTGGCTTGAGGATCTCTCCTTTCCATCATAATATGCCGAAAAACACGTGGGATTGGAATTCGATCCCGGAAGAGGCAGTTTTTAATTTCTCATCAGTACAAACGTAGCAATTGAGATTCTCTCACGTTCTTACAGTTTTTGAGTTTACTCAGGGAAAATGTAACAATCTCAGTTCGCTTCCATAGTGTACACTGTACAATTCGTGTAAATGTTGTTTCATACATACATAACGATACTGGAAACTCTAGGTATTAGGCTGACGGAGACCGCTCACCCATTAACTGTCAAGAGATATAACTGAGTTACATCAGTGATATTTTCATTCTTTTTCGAATATAAAATAATTTTATTAATATTTCTATGCATATATGTACTTACTCTTAAACTCTACCGATATTATTAGTTAAAATATTTTCTAACGTTTTTGTCTAATTCTAAATGAAGGCTTTGTACTGGTTACTACATACCCATTCTGTAGTTTGGTTACTCAACAAACATTTGATACTTATTTTCCGTTACAGAAAAGATGAAATTTTTTTCGTCTGCATTGATAGAAGTTTATTATGTAAAATAATTGCTATATATATCAATTTTGATCTCTGATACAACCTTGAAGCTTTTTAGGCCTGAAAGAGACCCCTGAGTTTGTAGTGAATTATTTCATAGATTAATGCTTTTGTCTGGAAATTAATGGTGAGACTAAAATTGTTACCGATTCCGATACAATTCCCGATTCTGTTCTCAACTCCCCATTCCTTTTCACACAATTAGTAAAAGTAATTATTTTCACTATTGTTAGTTTGGGAAACAAATACTAGTGAATGCAGTATATTTATTGATAAAATGTTTAGGAAATCAATCGATACAAAACCTTTAAAAATACAGTAGGATATCCTTTTTATTAAAAATTTGGGTAAAGTTTAAACAATGAAGGGAAAAATTATTTAAATAATCTAGCTATTGTATTTCTCCGAAAATTCAGAAAACGATCTGAAACCATTTTATTTTTATATTAGTTTGTTCACTTTCCAGCAAAAAATTTTCAACAATATTGCATTCTCGAGTAATTCTCAGATTCACACGCAAAACTATAATTAGATAAAGGTAAATTGATCATTAATATTTAAATACAATGAAGTAAATACCTAACACATTAGTTGGAACTTAATCCATAGAATTACAATCGATCTTTCTTTAAGATTTTACGTAAAACAAAGGTGATTTCAGGATCATAGAAGCTGCACTTAGTTCGGATTAATTTCATTTTCCTACAGTTAATTGTTTGTACCAATTATATAGAGCGTTGTATGATAAATATCATACTCGAGAATGACTGAAAAAGATCGAAAGAGATCTTTCAGGAGATCGAAATGATCGAAAAAGAACGTTGATATCATATTCTTCCCGATATTTTGCGAAGAAACATCTCCAAATCTTATTTTCGCGAGATAACTCTAAGAAGATGGACTGGTTTCTTTATTACAGTATTCAAAACCTGAAAAAATATTGGGTACTCTTTGATGTATTCCGAGCAATCTGTAGACAGTAGGCAAAAAAATAGGTGGGCCAAGTTTCACAAAGCATCGACATTTTACTTTTGCTTCGTTTAGACATTAGCTGTGAGATTTTCGAGCTGCAACACTGAACTCTCTTCAGTTTGGTCCAACTTTTCTTGCTCCAAGTCGTCGTTCCGACAAGGTGATGCCATTGCAAAAACCACTTTTTAGAATCGAGGACATGAAACTGGTGGGAATCTGTCGAAATCTCTGTGACGAATTATTTCACGATCACAGTACTTTCTCTTTGTTACGTGAATGAGAAAGTAGACAAAAAAGAATGATAAACTACTCGCTTGACATGATGAATCATCTTTTAGTAGCTGTAATTACGTAAAGAACCTAAAGGTATCAACATGTCTACAGTAAAATTACACTTTCTTTGTCATTCTTAAATACAACATTTGAAATGAATCGACGTCTTATTCGAGATAAATAATAAATTTTGTATGCACCCAAGAATAAAAAATATAGTTTTCTTTCATTTTACCCTATCGCATAATAATGTTTTTCGGAAATTTCTTTTATGCCCTATTTTTTCGTTTAGTTTTACTTTCACAAAGCTTGTCAACGAAAGAAGACAGGTATTGTGTGGAAAAGGAAAGAATGTTCTTTTTTTAATCTGTAATTTAAGTCTTCTCAGATCGTTCTTTCATCTATTACCTCACATTTTAACTGCATAATGGTTAGTTATTTTAGGATTTTATCACTTATATTGTATTATTTATTTATTTATGACACGTGATGATTAGAAACAGGCTTTATGCCGGGTGGTAATCATAGTTTTAAATCCTGTATGTCTCTATATTTGAAGCAATGATTTCGTGATTTTCGTAAGATTAACTCTTAATATGAGTCCACTTACTAATTTGCAGTCTTCAGGTCTGATTAAATTTGGAAGATAAAAAACAGAATTCCTTTCTTTAATTTGTTGGTTTATTTCTGGTATTCCACTAAGAGGTTGGCAAATATATTCAATTTCGTCAGTGTAAGTTCATGTTTGCAGTATTATTGCAGTATTAAATATCTATGTGGTAAATATGTATTGGTTTATAAATAATAGAGACATTTCTAAAACCAAAGATAATTCTGTTTTCGCTTATTTTCAGGTATGGAAAACGTCAACTACTGGCACCAATAATTAAGTTCAACTTTTCAATGATTATACTATGTGAGTATTTACATCGTAATGCATTCTTCACGATTGGAAATGAGCCATCAACTGGTGAAAGCGAATGAATATGAGAATTTTGTTGAAATTCTCGTGTAGACAATTCTGGAATTGACTGTTCCAAGACAACTTCTTACTATTTAAAATTTGAAAAAGCTGGTATTCTTTCTTTTGGGAAGTGGTTAGGGTAAGTCGAAGCAGAAGCTGTTCTTTGCCGAGATCATCGACAGATCGTAGCTACGAGTATATAGCTATTTATGCATCACTGGATAGACTACGCGAAGATTGTTTCCGCTGATCGATCGAGTAACTAGGCGATACTCGTCTTTACAGTCAATTTTTAAGCTATAAGGTGATGGTGGTCAAGGCCATCACAATACGAACTATGTTAAACCTGTGACACCATTCTCAAGTGGGTGTTAATTTCTAGATCAACGTCAGATAGGAAAATATTAAATCCCGTTTCCGTGATCTTTTATTTGCACCCTCCCTCTTTATCGTAGTTACTTACGGAAACTGATTAATCAAATTTTAATTCTTCTTAATGTATCATATTTCTATAAGTTTCGTATAGATATATGCAAGTAGGAAATGAGGTGGACGTTAACCTGATATATAGGTCATTATGTGGGCAACAGATCTTCTAAGATTAAGAAGCGCTCTTTGGAAAGCCAAGGTTTTTGTGTACGGCAGGCGACTATTGCTTCTTCGCCTGTTTTCACACCTTTCTTGTTTATTGCCATAGCTATGAGGAAGCTTCTAGATTTTGTCATAGAAAAAACCGAAAAGATATTTCTTTTAAATTAGGAATGATTTATGATAAAAAATATCTGAAAAGAAGTTCTCATATAATATTGAAAGCATTGTCAGATTTTTAGACTTTTATATAAGAATTTTTATATATTACGAGTAAAATATATGCTTTTATACAATCTTAATAACTTATTACATGCCAGTCTTCAGAGTATGCGACTTAATTTACGAATAACATAAACAGAATAGAAGTCTGCACGGGCCAGGTTTTAGGCCCATTGGTCGGGTTCGGACCGGATAAACCTGGTAGTCTATTGGGTTCAGTACCGAGTATAACTTGGGAAGAAAAGAATTATTCGTTATCAAAGAGAGTTTTGGTTTTCGCATACGAACCTTTAATCGTTGCCACACAATACATATGCACAGTCTTCTTTGTTCTATGAAATTTATGTCCAGAGAATACAGTGATCAGTAACACGAAAAATTTCGATTGTAAATAGAAAAATATCTGATTCCGATTGGAATTAACAAAGTCATTTAAAAAATGTTCTATTTGCTTTTAGAATTTGCCGAAAATTTCCATTTTCTTTTATCTCTGCAGCAGATTCGACGTTTCTAAAGATATTTTGACATTGCTGAAGGAATAGTAGAGGTAAAATAAATGTATTTTTTCCTTAATGCATGGTAAAAAGTGATTCCCGAGCGAATTAGAAAATTTCGTTCTAGGGTCGGACTTGAGAGCGAAAAGTTATTCCTATATTCGAGAGGGGTTGGGATCGGTATGAATTATGAACTGATTCTGGGTCAAAAATTTCGGCCCATGCAGACCTCTGAAACATACACACACAAGTCTCGTCTATTTCTTTCGGAAGTAAGCAACCTTAGGGCTTTTTAATTCGCAATACTCTTTCACACCTCCCTAAAGTGTTTCTTTCTCGTTGGACGTTTATTTACATCGTTTTTTTATTCCATTTTATTCTACTGACTGTATACGTCTCTTATTCAAAAAAGTCTTGTGCGTCACATTTAGTTCGTCCATTTTTGTCTCTATCTTATACTTCTAGACCTTTAACATATGCACCATCATTAACAATATATTTTCATCGACCCTTTCCTTGCGACCAAACTAACATAACGCACCCCTTTAATGCAGGTCACGCACAGTCATACAGATACCACTGTCTCTCAGCCCGAGTTCTTTCAATACTCATCCTTCACTGCTCCACCCAAACTCCGCAGATAATTCATTTCATATGCATCCTGCTCACTCATACCATTCTCCTAGAAATCCCTAGTTAGTTCCTATGGAGAAAGTATTTTATCATTCAAAATTAAGTTTCTCTAAAAAGGGATATTCGTGCAGGATTTGCGAAAAGATATTATTTTTAATGAAAGATATAGTTCCCTAACGAACGGAAATTGTGGTTTCTCTTCCTCGTCTGATGCTTGAGATAACTTTTCTTTGACACAAATTGAACGCATGATCTTTCAAATGGATTTCCGTTATCTTAACTTTAAACGAGCCCACGTGATTCCCGTCAGTTAATAATGGAAAATCGCTCATCGCCTTTTAATGGCCTCAAACGAACGAGGGTGTTTTGAAATAATTGGAGGAGGAATATGGATCGTGAACACCTTGATGCATAGGCACTCCATCTTCAAGAAGTCAGGAATTGATTTTACTTCAATTATCCACAGTTAACTTTCATTTAATATCAGGATTGATGATGGAGCTAAGCTCTGAAAACCAAGAATACTGTCTTCTCCTTCTCTGAAGTATTTCTGAACTGAACTGAACACTAAAGTAATAAAATGGGTTCCTTTTAATTAGAGGAGGAATAGAGAAACTCATAAAGGTCAGTCATCCTAATCATTTTCTGAGGCTGAATAAATTGCTCTACGGGCCTCGACGTGAATCAACGCGCGTGCGTGTTATCGTGACTTCATCCTCCAAGGTAAGCTGAAATCTTGACCGCGGCCATCGAATGGGCTACATTTTGCTACCGTTTTTCCCCTTCTTTTTCTGAAAGCGAAGGTCAGCAAGGCGTTCCTTTTCTTGGAGGCACCCACGCTATATCCAGCGAACAATTTAGACTGTAGGAGACTCTCTTGACTCTAGAGTTGTTGTTTACGAAATCGTGAGCTTTAAATATATGTTATGGGTAAATATATGTTATTCTTCGAGTGACCTGTCTTAGAATTGACACAATTTCTTGTGAAAATCCACAAGACAAAGACTGATTTATTACTGACGCTACAGAAGCGTACTAACAATCGATTTCTGCAATAAGGACAGCATGTTTTGGCGATGTTGTCTTTTCTTTAATCGATTACATCCGCGCGGAAACTTTAAATATCGATCACTTTATTTTCTTTTCGGGGTGAGCAAGCAAGGCCACTTTGGTTGGCTATCCACTTTCATGGTCGCCTGTTGGATACTTCTCCTCCGACATCCATACATCTTTTCATCGACGCCTTCTCCTTTATTCTCAGCCGTCGTACTTCCCTTTTTAAGTATTTCTCTTTTGAAAACTTTATTTATTTGTTTAACATATAGTCTAAATGCTACACTAAGCCATTCGTGTTGTATTCAAGACTATTACTAGATAATAGACAATGATAACTCACCAATAAAAGAAAAAAAATGCTGTATCAATGATGGAGGAAGTCCTTCAATTATTATCTAATAAATTTTTACTAAAGCGAGATCAGTAATTATGAGGCCCTATAAATGTAAACCGTGAGTTGATGAAATAGTAAATAAGCTTTCTTGGTAGCGTCCATATAGATTTCACTGAATCATTACCACTAATTATGGCATTTCGCCTTCTCCATTAGCAATTTCTTTCCGTGGGACTTGCTTCTACAGATGCAAAGATGCTGTTTTACGTCCAGTCAAAATTATTTGTAATGCATCAGGTTGAGATAGTTGCATAAAGTAAAGAACCTTTTTAGTACTTAACTTTCGTGAAAAAATTATGAGCGACCTTATGATGTACGTATATACCCTCCACTCAGCTCATTCTTTAATACCTCATTAAAATTAACACCGCATTACCTCATTTGGGTGGATTAATCTACCGAAAAATGTGGGTATATTGCCACATCCAATATATAATAGTTTGGTCGTCCTTATCCGATAAATTTGCGAAACGTTCCCACCTTTCTTAATTTCTTGTTATGAAGTCTTATTTCTTCATCCTTTGACCGTGACCTCTCCGAAATTTCTCAACGAATAAAATAGTGATTTTGATGTCTTCCCTCCCTGTGTCAATATTCAATCTCCAAATCAATTTCTATCTCAATAATATACGTTTGGGATGATCCGAAGTGGAAGTATCGGACTGCGGATGGCCTTCGATTGCATCTTTTTTATCCCAAACAGTCCTTTCCTTGGCCTCGACTTCCATCGATCGAATGGCCACTGCAGTTCTTTCGTCAGAGCAATCGATACTCCTGTAAAACTCAACGAGATGAATATTTTACTCTTACCCTTCCCGTTTAGGATCGATTAGACGCCCGCAATTCCGCTTTGAGAGCGTGAGACCTTCTAATTACCACCACTTAAACCCGCGATCCATAAAGATGAATTTCCAACGAGGTCAAGTCATCTTTCTTAATATTCAGCAGCTATCGACTTGATAAAAGAGTGAGATGAGTCACGAAGGGTAAAAATCACAGTAGTTATCATCGCTCTCCAAGGTCACCTTTTATGTCTTTAACCCTGATTGAACCTAAAGAGCGTTAAAATCCCCCGATGAAGTTTTATCGAAATGAGAAATTAATAACTAATTAATCGACTTTTTCACATTAGTTTGCCTTCATTTCATGCATTGGGTCGATTTTGACTTAATAGCATATTTATATGAAAAATCGATATATTTTTCCTAAATTTTCTACCGTTTTTGTACGTTTCGTGACAAGACAAGGTTTGGGTATCGGCGATATTGATCCCTGAATTATTTTTATCGCGCTACGTTGGGAAAACGGAAAGAAGAGATATGCCCTGTTTAATCCAGGAAAGAAATGTAGCTTTTTATATATTCTCCTTTGCTGTTTTCACATTTTTGTTCCTGATATAAATATTCCTGCTGTTTTTCAAATTCCCTTTCTAATTTTTGCGATAATAAAGGAAATACTTCTGAAGATAGAAAAACAATTCATACCAATGACTATGATATGACTACCAATCATACAGTTTACGAATTAACGTGAGTACGCACAATCTTGAGTGTCTGCATATTAGTTAAGTATTCTTCTAACGGAAATATGGTTGGTAGAAGTTTACAGCGTGCGTTCTTTGTTTTCTTATAAATCCAGTATATTCATCTCATAAGTTATTAGCGATTGACATCAATGCATCTTTAAGTCGGTTGGCACAGTACTTAAAAAATACCACTTCTAAGTTTTCTTTGACTATTATCTTCTTTTGCTTAAACTTTTCGCCTTTTTTGGTTCAATTTTCTCTTTACTTCTCTATCGGAGTTTTTTCCAGATAATCCAGAAATCGTTTATCCGAGATTTTTTGCTCAAACTACACGAATAAACGAGGTATGCCGTACATCCATTTTAGATTCCTATTCTAATGCTTCTGGTTTTAATAATCTTTGATCTTCCCGTTCCCAAGGAATTGTCGGTGGTATTCTACATACGCACCTTCTGTATTCGGATGGATGCAAAGGTATCGCGAAGACTGCAGAGTCGTTGCCTCCGCAGGAAGCAGGCAATCCATGACAGTGAATTCAAACGTGTTTCCACGAATTGCATGAATTGCCTTTCCATAATACGTTGTAAAAAAAACTATGAACTGCAAAAGTGGAGCCCCCGCAGAATTGGCGATGCTTTTAGCTGTACGTTCATTTCAGTTTATTTTCTTACATTTATTTTGAGTTCAGCAGTTTTCCCTCTTCCGTTGCTGAATTTCGTGCGAAAGATCCGTAAGCATCGGAGTCATTGAAAAATCGCTTCGGACGCACCGAATGCTCTAGAATCGCGTGATCGACCAACGCGAAGTGCAAAACGTGAAGTTCCGTTCATTAAATCTTCGATGAACCGATTCTTAATCCGAGTACTCATCACAGAATGACTCAGAAGGCGTGCATTGTGGTACACGATAATTATACTCTGGTTAGAGAAAGTCACAGCGCACCAGGCTGACGCAACTGACCTGTGAAACTGTAACTGGCGCAAAAGGCACTAATTAAGCTTATGATTATGATTATTCCTTGGACCTTCGATGAATAAGTTTGCAAGCAGTAGAAACGGTGAAATACCGCGGAATTTCCCTCAGCAAAAACTTAACAAGGGGTTCAGACAACAGACAGTAATATATTCGGTCGAGCACTTTAAGAATTGGCTTCTTCAAGCACATTATTTTTGAGGGAGACAAAAAAGTTTGCGAACTTAACTTCGATGTTAGTTTGTGTAATTTAGACCCCATCTGGAGAACGAGTGCTTCATATGGAACCCTTCAGACAAGCGTTGCATCCTAGAATTGGAAAAATCAACCATAACGATGTGCGATTTTTTTTAAGAATAACTACGATCTGTAAATAACTAAATATGTAAGTGACCAAGATGCTTTTCGACTTAGGATAGAGATTGTTAGAAAAAACTAAGATGAAAGTTGCTTAATAAATTGCTTCTAAATGTTAGAAATATTATTATTATTGTCATTAAACACTCCAAGTGTTTTACACCTGTAATTCTTTAACAGTCGTGTTCCAATTTCTTTCCTTACTGGAAATGTAGTAATATAAATCTAATTATATAATTCTCTCAAAATAAATTTCGCGGAGGACATAGTAGAAAATATATTCGTCCATACTGCCCCATAGGACTTTCATGTGTCGCGCTTTAAATCAGGAAAATAGATACTTAAACCAACCGATTAAAAAGTTCATTTCTTCCCGAACGACTCGAGATAATGAAATATTTCGCTAAAACAGCTAAAACAACTGTAGAAGTAAAAACAGCGTTGAATGTCTATTTTAAAGTACTGATAGTGCACCTTTAACATTCGATGATAAAACAAATTTCTCATATGCATGCATAAGTAAACGTATATTGTTAACTATAGTTCAATATGTGTAACATAAATGTTGAAGGGGTAAGAATCTAAATATTTGAAATAAGAAGGAAAATAGCAATACAATTGATATTTATAACGTTTTCTTAGAAAAGTAAGTAAAGAAAGACAAGCTAGAGAATCGTAGGTCGAAATGGAAAAACGAGTATCAGAAAGTATTTTTCCACGAAGGATGGGAGTAACTATTGTAAATATGAAATGGAACGCAAATTCCTCCGTCAAAAAGTTCCAAGTAGCGGTAGTAGTAGATTCGCAAAATCTATTTTTCGAAATGATCGAGATAAAAACTTGACGAATCGCGATGCTGGAAATACCGTATTTTCCGATTGGGACGCAAAGTGAAAAATGAAGAGGACGTTAGTATCCGTTATAAATGCAGGAAGCATTGATTTCTCCCTCTTCCTCCAATCTTTGCGGCGGAGGTGAACTTTTTTCAAAAACTGGATATTCTGCTGAATGAATTTTTAATTAGTGCCGTTGAATCCGGTGCAAGAGTATGAAATAAAGAAAAGTGCACGTTGTCGATAAGAATCATTTGATCTAGAAAATTCTTCAGCTTATCGAGGGTAAAAGATTTAACTACCGATCGCCTTAAGAAATCAATATTTATCAATATTATTCATCGAAGTCATATTCCATGAACATTATAAATTTCTGAAAGTAAACGAGGAAATTCGTAAATAATATCGGGTTATAATGTATTTATGTCTCTTGATGATGACCTGAACTGATTCGCATACCGTATCACTTGGTTTATAGCATGAAGTATATAAAGTCATATCCTAACGCAGGTGGTAAGCATATCTATATTTCACCATATCATCAGCAATAAATCACGTGACCCTAACATTCCATTGAAGCGAAGTTTTCTGATATTTTACGCGAAATAAATGAAATCTAAAGTAATAAAAGAACACTGCATTAATCTTTCCACTCATTGATCATCAAGATTCCGAGCAAAGGAACACATTATTACCTCATAAATTCACTAAGAATTTCACGCAGACGTAATCTGATTATTCAGTTGAAGATAAGTCAAAATCTGTGTCAAAAGCAGTGTCGGTTCTATGCATTCCAATGCTCTAAATGGAAATCACAATGAGGTTCCTTAAGGATATCCTTCTCCATCTTTCTATGTAAACAATAAGGAAAAGCATACTCTCAGAGCGCCTCAATAATGCTAGTGCTCCATTGCTATGCTTATCGTCTACATCCGGCCGTTATACACAACCATAAAGTATATTTGAACTCTTTGAGCAGATTGAAGCGTAACCAATTTAGCCTATAAACAGAAACTCACTGTATAATACGGCAATTTTCGGTTAGGATTAAATAGTCAATGCAATCATTTCGAGAATTCCGAAGAAACTGCATTTCTTTCGATTTAATGTCACACGTAGAAAGATGATTGAGCTTCCGATATCACTATATCAATATTTCTATTCTCAGTCACCCGAAATGTTTAATTTTTTTTTTTCGAAAGTCGGATTTTTTGTAATTATTTCTCAAGATCTCCCATGCACATGAATTATTAAATTAATGGATATGAATCTTTAGAGAGATTACAAAAGAGATTGTTCGCATTCGCTATTAGGTGACAGGTGGTTTTATTTATTTAAAATTCGGTTTAGCACTCTCGCGAAGGAAACTGGAGCGTGTTTCGTCATGAGAGACAATTCAAACGAGATCAATTTATTTATCAATTTAGGAAATGGTTCCGAAGGAAGCGATCGTTCGAGCGCGTCGGAGATTCTGTTTGCTGGAAAGTCTGCATCGCGTGTTAAGGCCTCGAGGAGGATGTTGTTTCCACACAACACACGAAATCCATCGCTACAGAAGCAAATCCCCTGATGAGTTTTCTATTGCCCAACTGCTTTTCTTAGTTTCCTTTCGTTTCGTTGGTAAACACGTTAACGTCGTACTTATCGTAGTGTATCTTAATTAAGATGACGTGGGATTAAAAAGATTTTCAGCGCCAGCTTCATGTCAAATGAGGATGTCTGCGGATCAGAAAGTCCTGTCTTCTCAATATCCTTGAATACTTCTGTTTATGAGGCACTCTTCCTTGGATCGACGCTGGGACGAGCCATTGTATTAGAATCGCTGAAAATCGAAATGTCTCCTTGGAATCTTCATCAATCATTTCGGTAGAATCACGAGTTACTCATCGAGAATGTATCGTCACGATTGAAAGATGCGCAATCTTTGAGAAGGGTTCGTAAATAAACGCATCACGACAGACCGAGAGGATTTCCCAAACAACTGATTCACTTGAGACAAGTCGCAATTCTCACCAAAACAGTCACGATCTCTGTCTGTTTGGAGAGATTTTGGACTCGAAGAACGTTGAAGCGATTTTAGTGACGTTGAAGACGTTATTGCGGTATAGTTTATCGGGACAAAATGCCCCATTGTCAATGGAGATAAGAAAATTCAACAAATATATATAAGGGGTATGGAACAGCGGTAGGAAGTACGTTAGTCCAATTATTAGCATCCGCGGATTAAAATTAAGTCGCAAAATAGATAAACTTATAAAATCTATGTGTAAAACACTGCATATAGCAGCATTGATCGGAAAACTAAGAGATTAACTTGCTCTTTATTTGAGATGTTTTATCGAAACATTTTTCGTGGAAAATAGGTTCGGAAGCATTGGTTTGAAGGAGTTGAATGTTTCACAAGAGAGATTCTATGCCAATGAGGGTATTTCAGAACGGAGAAAAACCTATTAAGTTCGACCTTATCTTGTGTAGCACAGGGTACGGGAGAAATAGCACCCTCATTTTATAATTTAACAAAACGAAAAAGAAACTAAAATTCTTAAAAATTAAGTTCTTAATATTATTGTACTTGAGATGTTTTTAGAAGGAGGAAATTGCAATGATTCCTTCGTAACGTTGACAACTTTCTCATTTGAATAAAGGCCAATTAAATCTTCTTCTCTAAGATCGGGAGGCAAGAAAGCTCCTTTCTCCGCCCATCGACGATTATCCACCGCACACAACCGTTTCTTTTTCTTCCTTTGTCACTCTCTCCCGGTCTGTACACTGTACTGTACACTTGTACACTGTAGTGGTGAGAGTGGGGGATTCAAGAATGGTGGGGAGAGGATTCACTTACAAAGGATAAAAACAACCAAAGATGAAGCAAAAGTTAAATGAGGACAGATGTAAAGAGAGCAACAGCCGAGGAATTGTATCTGTTTCCTGGTCAGTTTGAAATATTGACACGAGAGGAAATAAGGAACCATGAGAATGATCAAAATAAAGATCTTAGACACAGTAACTCATTCACTTTTCACAAAGAAATTTTTGAGACAATATTTAGGTTGAGAATGACTTAATAGAATGACTTAAAAGATAACGAATTAACATTATTAATATCTAATCTAGTAGACTTAAATTAGTAAACACTTTATTACCAGTAATAACTTTAATTAGTGAACACTTCCGAGACGACAATATCGTTATAGAGGTAAGAGGGAAGAAGATGTAAAATTGAGTTTTTGAGTTAAGTTTCCTCCTGCAGAAAGAACACCATGAAAACTCTCACTGCATGCAGAACATATTCATCATTAATCTTACCGTAACAGTGCCAATAAGATTTATTTGGTTATCTAAGTCTGTACTACCTAGCTGGTGTGCCGAGATTAAATAATTGGTGTTTTTTGTCAAGGGTAGGAGAAAATATTCAAAGATGATGAGCCTTTGCTCCACAGCGTGTGGAATTTTGACCCGCTAAAAATCACCTCCTTGTTGGACTGAAGTTAGCCTCCTCGGAACCGCTAATTGGTATTACTTAGAGGGGAGAGCATGGCTTTATGACCATCTTCTAATCTAGGTATTACTCAATTTTTATCGTTGGTTATATTATTACAGGTCTATTTGTAACAGTTACACCAATAACAGTAAAACCAATAATTACACCTACGATGGCGCAATCGAAGTACCGCGTAAGATTCGATGATAATATAGTATATTCCTTATACATCGTATAACGTATGCGCTTTATTTAAGAGACATTTTATCGAAAATACTTTGACTCTATCGGTTGTTTTACAAGCGTTTGGTGGAAGAGGAAAGGTTGGGAAGCACTGATCCAAAAAGCTGAATGCTCCTCACTTTGGACGCTGAAGCGTAAGATGAGGAATGTTTTTTTTTGAAGACGGTGAGGTATCTTTTCTAAAAAATGTTCGAGCTATTCCCTTAAAAATCTTTTGCTTAAGAAATATTTCTTCACTTGAAACCTATAAATTCTCCGATGATGTTAAAACTGCATATATTCATGAATTTATAGAGATTCGCCAACTTTAACTTTAATATTTGTGTAAAAATAGACCACGCACCATGTGAAAAAAGCAAATAGGATATACGTTTAAAATCCAAATACTTCGATATTTTGCGAATCAAACAAGAACAATGTACATCCGTGTTATCAGAAGTATAAGTCGTCTCATCACATTGAATGAATGACTTCCAGTAAAACTCTCGCTGTTAAAATTCGAAGGTAGAAAAGGTGTGCTAATAAAATTGTAAATGTTATTTTTCTGCTACGGGAGATTAGCACCGAAAAAGGGTTAGAGGTTAAAGGGTCTGCGTAGATAACTTGCGAAACTAACCGATAACAGACAACAATGCGATCGTGAAAAAGGACGAATTTGAAATTTCAACGGATTCACGCTTTTTTTAGGTGACCATGAGCCTAGAAACTGCTTTTTGTACTGCCCTTTGTACCTGCCAGTGACCCGACTCAAACCAAATCAAATTTCCTTTCTTTGGCCATAACGATGTGATTTATGCTTGAATCCAACACTGCTTAACGTAAATAAATGCGTAAACAGGGGATTTTTTAACTAGTGAATAATAACCATCAGTTGTGTGCTCCACTGATGAATTTCTATTATTTCCTAGAATTCGTGGAAGTGTAAGTCTTAAGAAATTATATTCAAATATATAGTTTAGTGTAAGTTTATGTAATATTAACGTCAGATCATGATAGATAAATTTCTCAGATACAAAGCGGTTCTCTGTAATGAAAATTAGATATTATCAACCCTTTTACTGCCTGCCACAATTAGATGGTATTTGCGAAAACTGACAGGACGGAGAGCTGCTTCGGAAAAACGAATTAAAATTTTTCTAGTAGAAAAGTAAAATGGTAAAGTGCTAATCACGAGTTATTCTTTGGTAAATGTGTATAGTAGTATTGTTAAAAACGCTTCGAAAGTTGACGTTTTTTCGGACATGTAAGCTCCCACTGGAAATCGAACCCGGGAGCTAAACTCGTTTAGCAAAAGCA
Source organism: Ladona fulva (assembly GCA_000376725.2). Lineage (NCBI taxonomy): Eukaryota > Metazoa > Arthropoda > Insecta > Odonata > Libellulidae > Ladona > Ladona fulva. Next base: position 175,341 of record KZ309073.1, read on the forward strand.
AGCATCAAAAAGAAGTCGTCCTTAAAATCCTAGAATACCAATAACCTGCAGATGACATCCTATTTAAAAATAGATACACCCTCCTCATCCTGCATTCTCAGGACTAGAGGCTTCTCATCCAATATGGTGTCAACTGTGTATCGATATTTTCACCAGTACGAGAATGTGTATCGCTACTTCTTACTACAATAAAGCTTTCGCATTCCACCACATTCTAAGCCGAACGAAGGACATGAGTAAAAGCTGTTCTACGTAATGACGCCGCTCGTGAAGAACTTATCGCCGAGTGCTTTCCTTTCTATCACGTACAGAATTTTCACAAGTGTCATCATTCTCTCCTTGACGCTAATGGATCCATAAAATTTTATTTGTTTTCAGTGACGTGACGTGCTCCTCTCTCCCTATATTTTCGTGTTTAGATATTTCCCTGTTCGAACCATGGAATCCTCTTGAGAATATTTCGATAGCGGCAAATGAAAGAGATCCTAAATTGATGGCGTGCCCTCACGGCACTATCTTATCATCTTCTCTTTTGCTCCTCGGGCATCTGTTCGATTATTCAGGAATGGGCGAAGTAAAGGCACAACACCGATGATAATGGAACCTATTCTCGGTCTGCTTTCAACTAAATCGACAACCCTTCTTCCATTCTTTGGTGTTTCCAGATGCAGTTTTCGTATTTCCCGTACCTTCTCCTCATAGGTTAGACATGGTTCAAGCGCGAGAAAGCTCAGTATGTGTATGACACAGAGAACTCGCAAAAACTCGGTTAACATCCAGTACTGAACACTTTAGGAGAAATGTTCGAGGTCCCAGAACTATATGCATGTCTTCTGAAATTGATAATTTTGCTAACTACAACGTTCAATATTTATAGCACTAAAAATTATTAGTTTTACCTGTTAAACTTTTCTGTTCTATTTCAATGTTTCAATTTTCATAGCGCGTCCGCTAACTTCCTGTGTCATTTAAAATATCCGTATACTTTACAGCAGCGATTCTCAACTTGTTTACCTCAGCGGTACACTTAAGATTAAACCTACTTAGTAAACTTCGCGGTACACTAAACGATATGTATGCTACTTTCCGTTCAAATCCACATTAACAAAGAAAGTATCGAGGGTAAAGAGCAATATTGATTAATGTTGCTACGACTTCCTGTTGGCAGATAAAATATTTCGTAAAATTACGAAAACTACATTAAATATACGTAAATATAAATGATATTACATAAATTATACATTTATGATAAATTTACGTAAAAACAAGCCTCTTGGGGCACATCGTTTGGGCTTCACCGCTTTGCAACTCGAAATTCAAAGTAATTTTGATATTTTAATAATTCCGACTATTTTATAACCATAGGATGTTTCAAATGTTGATTTTAAGAGGAGCATCAGAATTGTTGGCGAGCCTTGCCTCGCTAGTTTTCAGCATTTTACTTTCCTCTTCCCCTTCGTCATTTTGTCTTCCTCATTGTCTTAATGGCTTTTCGGCGACCCTCTTTCCTTCAGTCATTTCTTCCCTTGTATATCCATAGCCGTGTTTATTTCTCCCAAATTAACTCATTTTGTCCTTTCTTGCCATCTTTCAAAAGAGAATTGTAAATATGTATACGCCGCAGATAGGTTATCTCTCCCCCGTAAAAGCGAACAAGTCATGTTATTTCCCAAGTTCATTAGCTTTGAGGCAGAAACAAAACCTTGAAATATCACACCGGTACAGCAGCAGATAAGACCATACAATTTGAGAGGAAAACAGAACTTGAACATTGAATATTGTTTGTTCAATTCAAATCCCACTGCCGGAAGTAAAGTACAGTGTCCTTTGTGAACTCGTCCAAGGCAAACCCGTCCACAAATGATTGTCCTTCATGAAGTGTTGCTAAATAAAACTCGGATTCGTTAGGACCTTCCGGGATGTATGACGTAATGAACTTCTTTATTATGAGACTACGTGGGCCCTTATTTTGTCCCTACCAGAGCGATAAAGTCCGTGCGACCCCCCAGGAAACCCCTATGCCTACGTACACTTCTGAATTATGTTCAATTTCATTCACTCAATTTTCTGAATATACTGAAATTCAGCTATTTGTATAGAATCTACTTTCCCAGGCGCGAAACGTGTACAATCATTCCTTTTCCGTAATGTGCGCTATAAAACAGAGGATAATCAAGATTTAAAATACAACAAAATCATTGGAAACCTGCGCGGAAAAATATTGCGAATCCGTAGAGTACTTCAACGGCTATTCATTTGATCTTCTTTTACTGAGTTCATAATATTTATTTGTTAAATGATCACTAACTAATTTCCTTATGTGCTTGTTTCGCCAGATTATGGCATTAAGGCAGCCATGCCATCCATCTCCAGTTTCCAGCGGAGAGGTTCTTTTGATGTAGTCATACATTTGGTTTTTTCGGGGGATATAACCATGTTATATTTTTTGCTGTTGTATTAAATATGTGCAGGAGTCTCTGTAAATCATCCTCGCAATCTGCCAAAAGCACTGCATCGTCAGCATAACAAATAACTTTTATTTCTTGATTTTCCATTCTATATCCTCTTCCATTTTTAACCTTTTTAATTATCTCATCCTTAACTATATTGAATAAAAGGGGGCTTAAGTCGCCTTGTCTAATGCCATTGTTAGCTGGAATGGGATTTCTCAGTTTTTGGCATAATTTGACTTGAACATAATTTTCTGAGTATATGTTTCTGATCGTGTGGATGAGGTTGGTTGATATCATACGGTCCTGTAGCAACTGAATCACGTCTTTAAGTCGGATTCTATCAAATGCCTTCTCTAGGTCGATGAAACAAATATATGCTGGTCTAATGAATTCGACGGAATTCTCAACTACCTGTCTCAAGATGAATTGTCAGTGCAAGATCTCCAAGTTCTAAATCCTTGTTGCTCTTCTTCTAATGTTGAGAGGGAATTGATTTTCTTTGTAATTATTTTTGTCGTCAGTTTGAGTTCTGAATCCAGTAGGTTAATTCCTCTGCGATTAATAAGTCTGGAAGTAGCCGTTAATAAGTTGCAAAAAGTTAATATAATGATTTTAATGTAAAAGAGACATCCTTTCCTTATAGAAAAATTCATCTTTTACATTTGCGTACTTTATTCTACTATTCGTAAGGAAATTTTAGGAAGGGATCCAGAGAGTCTTACTTCATGCTCCAGTTTTGCACATTGTATTCAGACTCATGTTAAAAATAGTACTATTTTTATTTTCCAAGTTACTCGATTCGGCATCTGAGAGACTCAGCTCTACCTCTTGTAGATGCCATGATTACGAAAGCTGTCTTATATAACTTTCAACTCCTTAGGCTCTTATTATTTATGTACCAATATGCACTACGAGTCTAAATGTCTCGATTTTCGTGACATGAGATGAAAAGTGGCAACATGAAGAAGGGAAATGTATTATCTACGTCAATAATAATATAGAGCTCTCGATGTCGTCACGAAGAGGGCAATCATTCCAAAAGCAAAAGAACGCTATCTATTGGGGAAATGTTGTCGAGAAGAAATTCAGGAATAGATAACGAGGAAAGGTCCCTCAATAAAAAAACAAAGCAATCCACTTTCGTAGATCGATGTCCTAGTATCCTCTGGGAATACAGTACATCATATCCTCGAAAGGAACAACGTGGCGATTCGAATAAGACATCGAGTGGATGGAAGGTGAGAGACGCATTTCGTAACTGCCCGGCTCTCCTGAGACTAGCGTGTGTGGAGCAGTTCATTTTTCTCTTGGAATATCAGTACCCCGACGGCAGGAAGAGGAGAAAAAAAAGGGTGAAGGGGAGAAACGATGTTTTTCCATCCGAGGAGTATAATCCCCAAAATGGCGTCATTCCGATCGCTCCCAGATGTCGACGTTGGTCTGCTTTGAATCCATGGGAGAGCCATGCAGGTTGGCCCTCCGAAGTGCGTTTGCCTACCGTTCCTGCAGAAATTCCGTTCGTCGGCCGCCTGTCTGTGGGAGGATGCGAAATGGGTGAGTGGTCCCTGAGCAGCTGTCTTCCGGAAGAGGCGGAAACGCCCGTTTCCTCGTCGTCACATTACATTTTCAGCGGCGGCCGAGCGCCTCTGGAAAGGACCCGAGGCGGGGGCGTACCGAGGTAATTCCGGACGACTTCGGCTGCAGGAGGCGATTTCTCTGGAGGGAGGATGTAATCCGATTCCTCCTCAAGGAGATAATGTAGAATATTCGTAACCTTAGAACGACTCGTCCAAACTAAATATTTCGTTCGGTGTGAGGAGCTTTTGGCGTGTGGGTCCATTGCTTCGCTCCTGGTTCAGCTGGAGACCGAGAAAAAAAACCGAGAAATTTTCTGAGTGCGGCGGTCTTTGACTTGTGAAACTCGTTATTTTGGATTTTTCAAGATGCAATTGTCTCAAGACTCGCGATGTTCCGTTTCTTCAAATCCAAAGTTCAAATAAGATGTTAAACTTTCAAACGAATTTCGTTTTCCATGTGAAATATCCGTTGTGATCATGGGCGTATCCAAATAACTTACCAATGGTGCATGATGATTAGTTTTTGAGAATGTTGTTTCTGGAGGGAGACTTATGAAGATATGCGATACGCTTCACAGGGTTTTATTTGTATAAAAATCTGGAAATTACACGAATGAAATGTTTGTGTTTTTATCTCAGTTCAGTGATTCATTTTAGCTTAATCGCAACCTTATACGAATATTTACATGAATGGAGCATATTTTTGTCTTACTTACTCTGAATATCCGTTAGCCTGTGTCGAGGTTAAAAATTAATGCCTGTCGAGCACATATTAAGTAGATTCGTGACTAAGAAGTATGGAAAGAAACGAACGATGTAATGCTTCATAGAGGAAAAATTTTAAACCATAAACGTTTCTAATAACTAATGGTAATTAGACTGTGGATAATTCAAACGGAAACTGTAGAGCTAAATTTTACTCGTTTCATTTCAAGTCTCTCTTTCTACTTGTTTCTTATCCATCGACAAGTTACCTACTTTACTTCAAAATACAAATACCGTAGCTCTTCCTCATTAGCAGATTTCAGTTATCTTCGAGTGATGTATGCCCGACTTTGTTAGTACTGCATCTTTTCCAGAGTTTTTTCTTCGAGATCTCGCTGTGTATTATGCCCTCCTATTATTATGCATGATTTCACTCATATTGTTTTCTAGGGCAGCTCTTTTTGTACGCCGTATTGGTATACTTCCCGTTGTGAGTTTAACCTTAATTTTGAATATTCAAGCTATTTGCAACCCACGTACTACGAGAAATCGGGATACTTTCCGTATTTCGGAAAAAAACATCCTTATAATCTATATCCATAGTTGCTACGCTACAATACTTCCATAATTCTACGTAGCTTTGCACCGTGCTGTTAGATAGGTGTGTTTTAATTCTGCTTATCAGCGATCTCAGTCAACTCTATGAAATGAGGATGTAATGTATCCACGCCATTTACTAATTAATATCTCCACGGGTGCTTAATGAAATTATGAATACCTGCGGATTTCTTCCCGAGAAAGTTAAACGAAGCGTAGGCACTTTCCCTCCCCCCACGCACATTGATATTTTTGTTTCCGTGAGGAAGATCCGTAAGATGACGCCAGCTTAGGGAAGGGAAGGTGTACGGGGAGTTCCGGGTTAAGACGACTCACCCGACAACTGCGTAAATTACAGCGATGGCTGCAGTCGCATGACGTTATAAGGGTGACTACCCAAGAACAAGCCCTCTCCCATAATGCCTCTTGGGAGGAAAGAGATTCGCACTACGGAAATACTAATTGATGGGCTACTTATCCCTTTAAATCAAAGTGTCGGAGAAAAGTTTTCTACACTCGGTATATTCGGAAGAATTGCGAAAAAAATGTCGTAAAGAGATAGGGAATTCCGTTATTTCTTAACGTATGTTGTTTTATCTATTCAAGATCCTTCTAAGCTGAATTGCAGATTAGGAATTAAAACTCAGAAACTCAGCTCACATTGCGGATGGGTTTTAAATGATGGGCGTGGCGAAGGAAAGATTACAGCGAATGTCACATTATTGCACTCAGAGGAAAAAGTATATGACCTCCAGTATCCAACAAGGGCAAACGAGATAATAAATGTATGAGCTCCATTTTTTCAGTTAGTTTGAGTGTGGTAATGCTATAAGACAGGGTAACTCAAAGCCGTTTATGAACATTATAAGATAAACTTGAGGGCAGAGAGGTTCTGCGCGGACTTGGAGGTAGGAAGCGATTTCATTTCATGTTAGTTCAATTAATTTCCTTAAATTAATTATTAAAGATGCGATAACCATGTACATGTGTTTTAAATTCTTAAGAGATGGCTGATATTAGAATCTAATCCAGGAAAAGAAACCATAAGAGCAATTGTACGAGTAGCATTATACATAAATGGGGTCCATGATGTATATGTGTGAGGCCCATGACCGGTGATGGACTAAAGTTTGAGAACAAACATTTTAAAACGTCATAAGAAGAATATCACCTCAAAGGGAAAGAATGTGCAGGTTTGCAGAATTTTCCATACATTTCGGGGTGAATGTGAAAGAGAGATCAGTTCATCTACTCCATGGCCAACATCACATTACCTTGTTGTCAAAAATTATATACCAGCCGTGAATTACCGTATAGGGTAAGATATGAAACAGAAATAAATTTTTCCCTTAATATTACACATTTAAGTCATTATCTTGAAAAATCCTCTTTCAACCATAAAGATATTTTTATAGATGAACTGAAGACAAAATTTATAACTTGCGTTTTTCCTTTGAAGGTTATATACATGAAATCATTGTGTGGACAAAAGGAGTTCCGGTTCTTCTCCTCCATTTGATTTCTTCCCGTTGTACTTCTCTTTTTCCAAAGCTTGTTCTTGCTCATAAAGTCTTCTTCTGTGATTCTTTATGGACCTGAAGTTACAACGTTTTACGAAAGATGATGATTCTCATCATTCGATTTCACTTATTTGTATTATACATATTACAATTTACGCTTGGAAAAGTAATCCATGCGAGAAGTTGTAAAAACCCTTGCACGACGAAGATATAATAGATTTGTTATTACCATTGATTATAAGGACATTACATTTAATTACAAAGTATGAAGGCATCATTTATTGTCGAAGGTCATAAAAATACCATTGTGAATTGTAAAACAATTTGAAAACTTTTAGACTGGAAAAGTAAATATTTTATTCGTGTCGATTATCTCACGTCCATTACTTGAGTATCAGTTGTCAAAAATCTCGGAGCCGTATGGAGTTAATGATACAGCGCTATATAAAAAGACGACGTGAGAAAGATTTGATGATTTCTCGGCGAATGGTTCTCAAGAAATCTTCTCGGGTTGTCAACCGCGTAAGTCCGTTGGAATTAGCCAACGATTTTAACAACTTAATTAACAACGAACAACCCGAGAAGATTTCTTGAGACGACGTTACGTCAAATTGATTCTATTCTCTTAATTCACGAAAGGTGTACTTTCATATCTTTCAGGAATAAATTCTCCCGCATTTCTTGATTTCTCGAAAAGTGTTGAGACATCGACATCTCCTTTCCAGAACTCACGAAACTAAAAATCGATTACTGCGAGGACTAAAACACTCAAAATAATGGATATTTTTATCCGAAAAATATTTACTCATAATTTACGCCAAGACTAGAGCATTGCCAACATTAAACATCCACCGGGTCGCTAAACGAGGCTGTTGAAATGTAATTATGTAGTTCAATTATACAAAGAAATAAGTTTCAGCATTCTTGAAAATAATACTAAACTTTCATATAGCCATCTTATGCTGCTTTGTTTCCGATGACTAATACTTGGTATTTTCTTATCCCTTTCGTCATCCTTTTGTATTTCCAAAAATTCAACTATAAATTATCGGGCGAGTTAATCCGTGCGAAATTTGGAATTTTCTTCAATTCTGTGAAAATCAATTTCTAGACATTAGGTCCCAGGTTAGACTCCCGGTGGGGGCCTATGTGCGAAATAACTTTAGCTGTCGAAGCACTTTTTAACAATACTGCAACTACTACATTTTAATTTTAGGTTATACCTATCTTGTTTGGTTCGCATTTCTTCTCCATACTTCCCTATCCATGCGGACTTCTTTCGCTTTGGACACATCAATAAATCTTTTCATATATTCCCCTTTATTCTGCGGACTAAGTCCCCTTGTCTCCAAGATCTAATCCATGAAATTCAGCCAACCTTTTCTCGGTCGCTTCCTTCCTTTCGGAACCCTCAAACATTCACCGTGTAACACCATTCATTATTTTGTCATTACGTTCTCATCCGTCGTTTCCTTTCGTACGACCAAACATAACAAACCCCTTTCGAACAGGTCACGCTAACGTTCTGTCAGAACGCATTTAATTTGTTTGTCAGTAATTGCTATCTCGCTCTCTCTTACACATTACTTCCGTACGTGCTTCCTATATAATCAATTTCCTCTGACTTCAACTCACATTCTTCACCTCCAAAGCAGAAGTTTCGCTTCCGCGCACTTTTATATGGCGAGCGCTAGCACATTTCTATTTCTTTCCTGAAAAACACGAGACTCTCTGTTAAATGACATCATAACGCGAATGAGATTTTTTCTTTTTTAAGTAGAGTTAAAATCTTACAATTTCCTTTTCAAGCATGAAAAAGTCAGCTTATTTTCTCGGGACATTTAACTCCTTCAAAAACTTTAAATTTCAGAATGCATTCTTTACATTAGCAGGAATAGCGGTAGCAAACCATTTCCTAGGAGATTCATTCTTCAAGCTTCGATGGTTCCATGTTTTTTAGACAAGAATTTAGAAGAAGCTTAGCGTTGCTTCCGCGTGAAAAAAGATAAAATATAACCTTTCTCCGCCATCACCATACTAGATGTACGCATAAGGTTTTTCAAATTACTAGGCTAACTAAGTAAGCACCAAGTAATTCTCTCATACATAACAAAGTGAAAGGGATATTTTAAATCTTAATTTTTTTCTCCGATGATTCATATCTTGTTTATTTTTTACCCTGTGAAATCAATATTTTCTTAATCAAACTTTCTCGTAAATAAAGGACGTTTGACTTCCATTGCGAAATTTTATTTGGTTAACCTACAGTTCTTCGCTAGCGTATTCTTTCTCAAATTTCAGAGTGCAGTGTTAAAAATGATGCAATTCATCACGCCTTAGCGACACGATCGTGTAATAATGGATTAGAAAATATGGGTTGGGATTCTATGGCTTTTTATCAAATCAGTGTCAAATCTTCGTAAATAGAAATACAATTCAACCATCACAAAACACATTAATTTTTATGTAAAGGCAGACAAGGTAACTAAAGAACATTGGGTGGAACTTTCATAATAAATACTGAATTTATTAGTGAATAATATGCATTGGCATATAACAAGCAACATGGAATCAAGAAGGAATTTTAGTTAGAAGTTTAAGGCCCGGTATTATAATTTATGCTTAAAATGCACTTTAACTAAAGTTCACTTTAAGGCCTGGTATTATTATGTCTTGTTAGAGTTAAAGTGAAGATTATAGTAAATCTTTTATATATATGATGAATTAGCATGGAGAAGCACAATAATCTTCACTTTAATTTTAACAAAACATTACAAAACAAGGCCTTAAAGTGAATTTTAGTTAAGTCCATTTTAAGTATACCTTATAATACTAGACCTAAGTCCTGAACCAAAGGATTGGAATGCAAACCAATGAAGCTTAATATGAGGCAGTTTGTTGACTTGTAAGTGGTGTTTCGATGTTGAGATATTAGCTTATTTCTCGGAAATTCGGTAGTAACTTACTTGATGAGGATGGGAGGTTACTTAAGGAGTAACATGACCTCTTCGAGTATCTCGAAGAAATGTGAAACATAAGAAAAATATTTTTAAACTGTAGATTCCTTCGGTGATTAATTCGCGTATGGCGAAGCCATTATATTAATGTAAGAGAACTTTAAACGCTGATTTTAAAATATCATAATCATTATTATGTTCATTAAACGGTGGGACATTAAGTCTTAGCATTTAGAGCGACATTAAATACTTTTAAATTGAGTGAAAGCTATTCACCCCCGTATTTCTAAAATGTAATTCATATTATTTATGCAGTTTGATTAGTCATAGCTCGTTAAATCAGAGCTGCTACCAATTGCATTTTTTCCGTAGATATAATAATATGAAGTTTCCTTTCATGTTCTTTTTTAAAAGAAAACCATTATATTATTAGCCTTAATCTGCGATAAGTACATTTTTGACGTACAACGAACATCATAAACATCTAATGCTACACTTTATCGCAGCAATAGGTATAGGCTCTGAGGATCGGTTGTGTGGCCGCCCTCCACGACATTAACCGATGAATCCACCACTAACCGTTCTTTCATTTGTTAAATCTTGTATTCTCACAATTTCCAAGTCAATTATTGTTTCATTACGCAACATTTGTAGCTGGTAATTGATAAATTTGAAATGCTAATTAATTCGTATTCTTCTCGAAATGAAAGAATTTAAATTGCACCAAGAAATTAAAAGATACTGCCCACAAAATAATGTATTTATTCAATAAATAAATATATTATTTTGTGGACAGTATGTTTTAATTTCTTAGTGCAATTTTAGAATGAAGTTCCACCAGATTTCACTTGAGACTATTAATTATGAATGAATTAACTTAATATAGCATATCAATGCCGAAGTGCAAGAACGATCATAATTTGTCATTATTAGAGGAGGTTATAACTCTTTCCTATTGTGAATAATTGACGGTCTTATTTATTGCTGCGCCCTGAGGCGGTTCTCGCCCTTACTAATCGGTTGAATCCGAAACTGCTAAAGTGTTGGAGTCACCAAGATATAAATTTCATTAAGAAAAACGAGGCTAAGTTTAGATCCAATGACAAGTATGCATGAAACATGCATATAAACAGGAATGTGGCGACCCTATTTAACGTCCTCGACACGAAAGGCGGTATTGCACCAATTCCACATGAATCTACCGGCGACCTTTATTCTTCAAGGGTCGCCCTCTTCTGCATCAACCACCTGACTGTTTTTCAACGGGACTCACCCACTGTGACGAACCTCAACGTTCGATTATCTCTCCCGCACCTGCACCCAGGGCACGTTCCCTCCGAACACATGCGCACTTCGCCCTTCGGAAAAAGTTCGTCATTTTTCTCGTAAACACCTCTTCAAAAAGTCCCATTGTTGCGGAGCATTCCTGCGGCAACGCGTCAGTAGGAGAGCGAGGTCGAGTTTTCACCGCCGACTCAGCCCACATTTCCATTTTCGCGGGGCTGCGCAATGGCGGAGATCGCATTTTAATTCCGAAATGTGATTTGTGAATGTCTAAAACGCCGATCACGAAAGAGCCCTTCCCGCATTGAGTCACCGCTCACTTTCTCGCGCTATTGGCGGCAAAACGGCGGCGTGGGGGCGAATTATTTGATCGGCCTTTAGAGGACTCGCAGCGCGCCCTCGTTGGAGAGCCAAGTGACTCAGTCCGTTTGACCTCCTTACCAACAAATGGAGGATTTCTAGGAATTGTTTCTGTATCAACGAGATTTATCTGAAGATGAGCTGATTTCCCGTGACTTTTTCGCCCAATTGTTTCGCTTCATGTCTGCCGAATTCTCAAGTCTTCGTTAGCTCGCGCAGAAATTAAAAGAGTCGTTGCCACAGCGGCGTGAAATAAATAAATAAAATTTATCGCCGAGTCGTTTAAATTGGCTGTCCGAGGCACTTATAAAGAAACCTATATTACATACCATTCCTTTTAAGGCCAAATATTTTCTTTCTAATGCATTTCTGGTGTGAATTTTTTACTCTAGCAATATTATTTATTAATTTTAATGAAATATGCTTAATCTTACGTATATACATATTTAAATTTCTATTTTTATCTTTTCTTTTAAGTGTACGAATGCATATCAGACTGTATACTAACTACTCTTCTATTTTAACGCTTAGATACATAGAAATAACAGTAAAATTATGAAAAACATTGTTTTAATCAATACAATGGTACTGGATACATGGCAGAACAATATTCTCCGAATCACTTTGATGATAATCGTGAAATGTATGGTACAATTTTCATGCATAAGAAATCTTCGTTCTTGGTAGCGGAAGAAAAGTACCAGTACCAACCCAGTATTGTTAGTACTGCATATCAATCGCTCAACTCATATGTAATTTAGAAAACTATCAAAAATATTGAATATATGGATAAGAAATGATACATTTAATGTAGCAAAACTAACCAACTGTGATAAAATCCTTATGGTGATAGCTTAGTTCAAATATAAAAAATTGTTAAAATTCCATAACTTGGAGGTAAATCCCTTTCCGCTGGTGTTTATGTTACGTTCACGACTAAATGAATCATCTATTACGGACTACACGCAATCATTGCGCTAGAAACTTGAGTCATGATATTTGTATTAAGCGATGTTTGTGATTATCAGAGACGGATTAATGTGACGGATTGTCTGAAGCAATGAGATAAAGATTTGCTCTACTCTCAACACTACCGAGATTACTTTATCTAAGAAATTTTACACAATAATATCGTCTGTGAAGATGTGGAATTGATGCGATTTCCACTCGCCGTAGACAATAGTAAAATTCTAGTGGTAAACATGAGTGGTGTATTTCCCTTAATTAAGGATAATTACCTTGCCTAGGAAATAGTTTTACGTCGCCGAGCTTTTCAACCTTGCATGCGCTTTCTTCTTTCCTCATCCCCTTCCCCTCTTTTTCTGCCCTACTGCAACTTTCCACTCGCACCCCTTCCCGTTTAATCAAATACTTCCCATAAACATTCAAGACTGGAAAGGTGAACTCCGTTTGGGATTACTCGTCGTTTCTTAATGGGAATTCTTTGGATTTCACAACATTCGGGGCTATTAACTTTATCGCCTCTGTATTGATATCTTAATTTAAGCATTATCTCCTATTATCATTATCATACCATGTAATAAGTTAAAATAAAAAAGAATAGTGGAACTGATAAATTTTTACATCATCAGGTGATGATGATGCTATGCATCGAAACCTTGTCATGTGTGTATGTATATTTTGTGATGTAGTAAAAATTTATCAGTTCCACTATTCTTTTTTATTATAATGGAATACCACCAAGTAAATGCCGAGACTATCAACGCTATGTAATAAGTTGTTAGTTTTCCCAGTATTTTTAAGACTAAGAGGTTTTTATGTACAAAGAAGAAAAATATTTTGATATTACTTTTGGTCTTAGATTTTAAATGAAAATGGCAAAAAAGCTTCACTGTAACTTTGTTTATTCGCCTGCATAAACTTAAGATAATTTAACGCTGACTTATTTACTACAATAACCTAAATTTTATTCTTTGTAAAATTTGATTGATGAACTAAGACGAGTAAGTGATACTAATTTTCCTTTTTCATTTCTCCCTTTTACACGCTAAAAAATATACCGCATCGTATTTAATTAGGGAAAGACAATAGTGAAAGGGTACCCTGTATTACATAAATGAGCTCATGTTTCGATATATTTAACTTAATTCGAAGAATAAAGACGCTTAAATTCCTTCGTAAATTTCATTGAAGGTGTTGATAAACTTAATTCTAAGAATAAAGACGCTAAAATTCCTTCGCAAATTTCATTGAAGGTGTTGATAAACACTTCGCCTTCGAACAAACGCCTTCGTGAATATATGAAGTCCATTTACCTCACATTTCTCATTGTTTTCTTTCTAAGCTATGAGTAGAGAAATAGATATGACATCTGAATGATACTCCTGTTTCTCGGGTATAACTAATACTGCCTGGTTTTCCGATGTCGTTATTTAATATTATCACGGTTTTTGAGATAGATGTAATCGACATAGATTTCCAGAATTCGTTTTGAATCATTATTTTCGATCATATTTGCTGGTATTGTGAGTATAAATGGAGTTATTTTCTTAGACAGAGCAAGGTATCTTAGTAATAAACCAGAATAATAGAAACTTTTTGAAATAGAGAATTTACTTGGTCAAAATTTTCAAAACTGAATTCAAGCAATATGGAATGATTCTATTTCAAAGAGACCAAAAGATTCAAGTAACGAAGAAAAAAAAAGAAAAGAGCTTCTTGTACTCATATATGTACATACATCCACCTTAACAATTCTGAGTAGTTCTGTTTTCAAAGTCAAAGTCGTTTCTAACTAAGACTCTGCGTAAAATATTCATCCATTTGGTCACCCTCGCCCAGAAAATGGTCTGTCTAGGAAGGCGCATATTCGTTAATGCTGTTTGGAGGCACACGTGAGCGTAAAATATACATTCCACGGGGCGAATATGTTCGTATAATCCTTCTGCCGCTGTTTATTCGCGTATTCTGCGAAACTTTTTGTTTTCTCCGCATCACGTTCCCGCTCACTCCGAAGAGCTGAATGAACTAAAAGGCTTCTTTAATAACATTAGCTGTATCAGATCGAGAGCTACAGTACGTGGGTTAGATACCCTCTCGCATTAAAAGCACGAAAGTACTTACATCGCTCTTGTTGATCCGTATTGATGTTAATCGCCCACATAACTCATTTAAGTATTCTTTTATTTTTCCTCCATAACCATGAAAGAATCATAAAACTGATATCATTTGTTACCTCGCACACGTGTTGAGCTGCGCGCCGCTGCGTGAATACTCATATCTGTCTGAAGGCTAATTTCACAACCATAACGAGTTTCTGAAGAAAATTTTTCCGCATGAAATGAAGATTTAAGAGTTAAAAAGTGAGCTGGAAACGAAAGGTGAGGAGAGGTTTTTAATCGTTTCTTCATTATAACTGAAAATTATCTCCGTGTGTAAGCATTTGGTAAATGCATCCGAGATAACCGGCTTATTTACACATATAATTATTTCATGCTTATAACCTGTTTATTACCAAAAATATAGAGCTTCATGGATTTTCTGATAACCAAGAAACTAATAAATACTGGATTATATTATATCTGCTTACTCTTACACTCCTTAACTAATGCTTTAACTACGTATCTCGTCTCTTCTCTGACCTTTCATTGCTTTACGAACGAAAACTTTATACAGAATTATATATATGATAGGCCTCTTCCAGGAGGTACGCTTTTATTTTTGGATTCAAGATTGAAATCATTTATGTATCTTCTTATCAGTGCGAAATCATGAAAAGTCGAGTGAAATGAAAGTAAGAAAACTCTTTTGATATTGAAATCGAAGGAAGAGAAAATCATGTTCCGATCACACTACAGCCTTCATTCATGGATAACCCTTTGTTACCCGTAGCATGTACACACATTTGATGGGTCTTTTATGTGCACGTACATTGTCTTATGTATGTACATACATTAAGTTTTACTTCGTAGTAACGGAATAACTACTAAAGGAATAACAAGTGTGAAAAAATGTTTTCACACTTGTTAATCCTCTGGGATCAGCCGCAGGACTTTATCCTGCAAAGTATTCTAACCTTTCCTTAATCCTTGGAATAACTACAGTTTAGATTCCAATTCTTGACGAGTTTCCATGAATATAGCCAGGTGTTACCTATGTAATGATGTGTCATCCGGTTAAATTTATCAAAACTTAATCATGGTATTTGAGCCTCGCTGTAATTACTCCTCTCTCCTTCGCAACATGTTAATCCATTTTCACCTATAAAAGCGTAGAAATGAAAATTATCATTGGTGGTGCAGACTCTCTTGCTTTCAATGTAGGATGAATGTGAATTTAACGCTGATTAAACATGATGAAATGTTATGGCTGAATTTATTGAGGATTATGACCGAATCTCGTACTACGGGGTCAGAAATAAGCATTAATGGAGCGTTACAATCCACATCATGTTGTTGAGAAGGAGCTCAGAGGCTTCTCTTATCTTGAGTTCGGCAGAAACCCAGTAAATGGACTTGCATCATTGAAAAATCAAGCGTAGGTGTCACGAGGCGATTGGAGAGTGGTCTTAGCCCTTTTCGGGCGTCTCTGTTGTTCGTAGGCGAAAACCGTTTTGAAAACGACCACGCAGATGAATGAACTCCAACTGCCCCTCGCTTTTCTGACTCATACGAGTTAGAGAAGTCGTTTCGCAATTTATAAAAACTCTGCAATACATACTGCCATTTCTTAAAACAGATCTTCACAGAAGGTCGATCTAAAGCGATTCATCAATCTCGGCTGGTCAATGAAATCCCTCTAAACCAGGTTTGCCCATTCTTGCAGCCGGGAGGCCACATTAAGAATTTCAACAACACAGATGAACATGTAATACTAACATCTTTTTTCGCATCAATCAATCTATAAATAATTGTATATGAACTGTTCACATCACCAAAAATGCGCATGTAAACTACTAATTAGCGTACAGTTATAAATAGAAAAGCAGAGAGGTTAACAAGCAATTCAATTTATCCAAAAATTAAACTTATTTCAAAACAAATTATCAGGGGAAAGTTGACTTAACGTTCAAAAGTTGAATGAACAGTAGATTACTTCCGTTATTTGTAGATTCACCAATTTGTCTCGAACGACGTCACTCGCAGTCCAATATAAGCAGGCTTCTGTAATATGTCTTGGAAAATCCTTTGATGGCATAATTAAATAAATCAGCTTAGATGGGACTAAGGGAATAGGGAGCAGGTAAAGAAGAGCTGGGTTAATCGACAGGGGATACCAGGTTAGTATATAAGGAGAAACCATGGAAGGAGGCGTAATAAAATGGCTTAGCCGCAAGGTACACATATTTGTGTATTTGGAGAGGCGCTCGTTGTTCTCTTCAAGCGGAATGTTAAAATTTCGCGGCTGTTCCAAATGTGTTGCACTTGTAACTGTCAGCATCAGTTTTATGAGCTGCCCTTGAGACTTCCGCATTTTAAAACCCTTTCCCTTCTTCATTTGTCTGCATCACGTTCGTCTTCCTCTTCGACTTTTCTCTTCCTCTCTCTTCTCGGCAAATCCGTTGACCCTTCACTTCAACTCTCCTTATTAGGTACCTTGCGGAACTGGAATCATCAAATCGCTGCAATCGCCCACGTTACTCCATATTGATCTCTCAAACGATGACTAACTTTCCCACTTAAAATCGCCTCAAGTTTACGATGGCTTCTCTCAGTTCCTTCGCATAATTACTCCAAACACTATTTTATGGTGATCACCAAATAGGGATGCTTTGGTTTTCAACTCTCGTGCGTATACTGAGAGGGGATCAAAAATCTCTTCAAGGGAGAGAGGAGAGAACTTGCTTAGAGGGGGCGATTTAAGACAATTTCCATATGAATCTCCAAATAACTTTTTAATACCATTATCGTGATCATTGTAGTATAGGAAGACAAGGAAAAGTGTTTTTAACATTGGACGGTAAGACGTGCGGCTGATCCCAAGGAATAACAAGTGTGAAAGATAGCAACATGTTTGGGACTCGTACCCAGATCTCTCACTTTCCGGACAGGTATTCAGGGAAAGTGGGAGACCTGGGTTCGAGTCCCAGTCATTTTACTATCTTTCACACTTGTTAAATGTCGTATATCTTTAGTGATGAAAGAAACTTTCCAATCTAATCTTAATTTAAGCTCCACGTCAGCTCATAGACAAACTTTTAGCACTACAAAGTCACCAGAGGGGTTCACCCCTGGATCCATCAATGGCCCATGCATACGGCTTAAAAATGTCAACGCAAATTATAATGACATTTAAGTAACATCATTTAAATATTCTATAATAAAAGGATGTACATATGTATTTCCTTCTGGTTGTTTGGTTGTTTTTATGAAAGTAATATTTAAGTAAAAGAGCTAAAAGTGGACAGAAATCGATCACGGGGGCGATATCTCACCCCCTTCATGCCTAAAGGATATTACCGAATAGCGTAACATGCTTCTTCACAAAAAATAAGATCCTTGATAGCCAAGAAAAAAGTTATATAGCATTTAAGGCAACTTCGGGCCATACCTTTAAGTTTTCAATTTTTATTGGATTTAGGATTTTTCCAATTTTGGTGGCTCAATTCCTTCATTCGGTCTTTCTTTACCCTCTAAATTCTTTTATAAGATTAAAATGAATTTTACTTATCCTCGCTTACGTTAGATCGTTCATTATATTTGTATTCCATTACATTTGTATTGAATTGTACTTGTATGACTTGTATTGCCAAAAAGGTAATTAAATCTCGCTTCTGAGAAATTTTCCCTCTCGGTCTCTCTTGTCCTTGACAATCGCATTTTCTTTTCTAAGCAGCAGCTTGGACTTAAGGCTTCACCTCAATGTTATATTTCACCTTTTCAATCATAGAGCTATCTGAGAGGGAACTGCGCCAGCATCAAACTCTTTTTCTTACTTGAACTCACTCATTTTCACCGCAGCAGTGATGTTATTCTGAATTCTTAAACCTTTTTCCCTCCTTATCTCTTATCTGACTCATTAATGAAGATATATCATCGCTCCATTATCAATGACTCGGTATAATTTTTTTCCGACTTTTTTCAAGGACGGGGATGCAAAGCGGACCGTTCTCAAGGTGCGTGGCGCCGTGGTCACGCTATTCTTCTAGATTTATTTCGATATCAATCAGTCCTTACTTTCTCTATTTCCTAGCTCTCGCCAATTCATTTACCTTCACATCAAGATATATCTAGACATTCTATCCAGAAATTCCCCTTATTGCTATCATCTTTATGCAGTTTTACACAAAAACCTTTCAGCTGCAGATTTACGTACTATACTCAACTGTAAAACTTCTGGAAACATTTAAGGGTCATCATAAGGAACGGATTCTCCCGATCCTATTTAATATAATCAGAATTATTTCAAATATTACATTAAAAATTTGTAAATACCTGATTAAATTTCATGAACGCATGGAAAAAATAAGATTATGTAATATATTCCACCAGTAATCCCGTTAAAACATGAAAACTTTCGTTATACCGAATGTGATCTGTTTTCAGTAAATTTCTTCACCTAGCGCAACGATACGTCTTCCCTCTCCTAAACTTTCGATTTTTCGAGTTTTTTTACAAAGGAAACACTTTTTATTAATAGCAGTTTGATATACATGATTATTCAAAACTGATGAATGGTTGATATTTCATCTCAATTATTTTATTTTTATCTTTTGATATTTGATGACGAAATATGAAATTAAGTTAAATTTTCGAACAACATTCTCGTTATGCGGATTATCCAAATACTGTAATTTTCGTGTTGTTTCATTTCCCTACCCAGAAAGCCGGAAGTTTGTTCCCGGACTCTTTCGCATTTATTATTGGTGTATACTTGTACGATGAGAGGTTATTGTAATTTCAACATCAAAGAGAGGAAGGAAATCAATCATTTCTCGTATTTCGCAGGTGCTGGAACAGGAGAAACACTCGCTCAAGAGGCGACTGGAGAGTACAGAATCCGAGTATGAAATCAAGGTGCTGGAGATGCAAACGGACCTTCGAGAGTTGCGGGCGATGCTCGATGAACGGGAAAATGCATTGAAAAATGCAGAGAGAGAAAAGGCACTCATAATATCAGACCTCAGTGAACAAAACACAAGGCTCACAGATAGACTTCGAGAGGTAAGAATCTACCTTTTGCGCTCTCTTAGGGTATAATTTCAATTTTTGTTTCGAAAGATATTAGAAGATGATTAATTTACAATTCCAGAGTTTTACATCCTCTTTTCCTTGAGTCAGCAGTAAATTACATTTAATGGAAATCAGAGGCCTTCCAGCAATGTACCGTAAACCGGGGTTACTTGGACCCAAAATTTCTAATTTTTTGGACTTTCCGAACAAAACAATACCTAAATTCCATAACCTGTGCTGATAATAAATTTTTTACTATGTTTTAGATATTTTTCGATGATTTAAAAGCTTTTTTGAACAAAATTTTTCGCTGATTGTAATAAAATTTTTGTTTTTTAAATTGGGTCATAGAAACCCCCAGGTTGGGGCTACTTGGACCCAAGCTCCTTTTTCCATTGACTAAACAATGTAAATATGTAGTGGGCCTAAGTAGGACATAGGGTCTGGAAATATAACTCTTTAGAGACATTCTGAGGCCATGAAATGATCATTTAATTGCAAAAACTCAATGAATAAATCGAAAACACTATATGGAATCATATGTGAAATAATGATGTCTTGGAATTTGTATAATTTTTGGCAAACAAATTGTGAGAAGTATCTACAAGGCGATAAAAAACACCCCCTTTTAATAAGTTTCGGTGGAACGATTTTCCTGTCTATATGACACCACTTGTACTGCAAAATGTCTTTCTTTTGGCCATTTCCAGCCTCTTTTTGCTTTGGGTCCAAGTAACCCCCCAGGGCTCAAGTAGCTCCGGTTCACGGTACTTAAATGGGCCAAACATCAGGAAAATTAAAATTGATGTCTCCATTTTCATTTACTATCAGATGTGACTGAATTAAATAAATTCTTCTTTAGAAAATAAATGAATGTATATTAATAATTTTGAAAGAATGATCTGAAATTCAGAATAGGAGTAAATTAATTTTCTAAGAAAGATGTAAATCTCATATCATCAATTTAGATTCACTGTAAGTAAAGTATTAGTATTGCCAACAATCAATAACGTTTCTCATAGAATTGCTCCCTAGAATTAAAACTGCTTTGGAGTACTCAACTTTAAACCAAAGAAATCCTTCCATTTATCCTGTATAAGTCAATTATCTTTGGATTCATTCATTAGGAACCAACACATTCAATTGTGAGATCTGATGGTATTATTTTAAATTTCAGGCAACAAAAGCAGAGGAACAATTAAGTGCTCAAATACAAGGCTTGAGAGACCAATCTAATCTCAGAAAAAACAGCCTACAAGACCATGTGATGCATTTAGAAATGCTAAAAGATGAGGTGGGTATACCATAAGAATATATACACTTACTATTTACTTCAGACCCTTTTCATTTCACTTATCAATTTTTTGATTGAATTCAATGTTGAAATAAGCTATTATCAAAAATCTATTTCAGTTATGATAGTTCTCATAGTGATAAAGCATCACGAATACTCAATTGTTCATATTTATTTATATATGTATGCAGATGTGTTAATAATGGCCATTCAGATAGCCAAGTGGGTAATGCATTCACCTTTAGTGAAATTGGTCCTTAGTTCAATTCCCAGGAGGGCCCATGCATGCAAAAGGACCACAGCCTTACTTATTTGTTCTAGAGAAACGAAAAAGGAAAACCAAAACAAATTGTCTCACTCCTCTAGCCTATTCACCTAATTCCCTCTCCTAAGCTTTGCGGCTGAAGGTGAAGGGGTTGAGGAAAAAACCAGCCTCTACGCTCAAAACTTATATACGGACAGTAAAAGCAAGCATTGATACAGCAAATTTGAATTTTTGCTGAGGACTGATATATTCATAGTGAATTCAATATTCATGAAGACACTAAGGAATTAATAGATTTTGCCACAGTACAGATGGTACAGGAATCATAAGGGAGATTTATTTCTATGAAATATTCACAGAGCAGGAGTGCTCCTGGCTGATAGCTTCAAGATTGCTGGCATAAGGTAAAAAAATAAAATGTGATTTCAAGCTAGAAAGAGAAACTAATAGAGAAACCTTAAACCATGCATTAAAGTGGAAATCTTTAGCTCCAATTTAAGTAGCAAAGAATTTAACGCAATAAAGATATAGATAGCATCTTAGAGAGAGAAAATATGTTAATCCACCAATAGATTGGCATGGTAGGAAATCAAAAGATACAGGGAGCTGTGAGCAAGAAAATATGAATAAGGAATAGGATAGAAATAAAAATAGTAAATTATCCGATAAAAATTGTGTTGTAGTGCCCAAATGAGAAACATGCAGTTAAACTACATTGGATGGAAGAAAATACAATTTGGAGCTGACTGAGAGAGCAGTAGAAACTGAAGTCAGTAAAAGTTGAAACTGAGACTCTGTTGAATAAAAGTTACTTTCTGAATGGAGATATCAAATGGTTCAGTAATTTTTATGGGAGTAAATTGAGCTCTAATAAATACATAAAAGGAAGAATCATCGATATTAATTTTTTTTAGAAGAAGATAAGACAGAAAAAAACAGCATACTAAGATTTTGCTCCCAAAATTCTACTAATATAAGTAAAACATGCAATTAGATACATGAAAAATGGAAAATTTTCAGAAGACCAGGCCTTGCCATTCTTTCTTAAGTGCTATTCAACTAATGTTTTGAGTGCCCACTATAGTATTGAAAACCTGAAGACCTAAGTTACCTTAAGTTTTCTCCATTTCATCAATGATTTTGCATATTATGAATTGTGTAGTAGGATTACATGGTTGATTTTATCATGTAAATGAGGAAAATCACAAAAATCACAACAACTCCATAAACTAAGTGCCCACAGCAATTTTATTGCTGCTCAAAGAAAAAGGTGCAATAAATTAGAAGGAACTATGGTAGGTCTAAAATGACTAGAGCGATGAATTTTAGAATGAAAATAAATATATTCTTACCATTATATTTCAGATCACTCTGATTACTGAAAGAAAAACTGATTTGGAGAGAAGAGTTCAACAACTTTTGGATGAAAGAGAATCTCTGAATTCTGCTCTGGAGGAATCAGCAGATCGAATTGTAATGCTTGAAAAGCAGCATAAGGAACAAGACTCTCAGGTGAATTGATCAATTGTCTTCTCAAACTATATGCTATTATTCTTTCTATTCTTAATGTTGGGTATAAGAAATATTTTATCAGGAATAAAATAACTCAAAATTTTGCCCCTATTCTGTGAATGACAAATAAAGAGAAGGATCCTTTCCATTCAGTTTTTATCAAACAAATGATTTTTCATAAATTTTAATGAACTTTCTTTAGATATAATCTTATATCTTTTTATTTTCACTAATTAATATTTCTTATGGTGCTTATTATTTAAAAAGTCATAATTCATAGTAATTTTAATGTACTCACAGGTGCTTTTCCAAAGCAACAAAACTAAAAATTTGAAATTTGTTCCATTCCACAGCTCCGTCAAGTCACTAGAGAACTAGATGATCTTAGGACAACCAATGGCACTCTTTGTGAAAGGCTCGAAGCCTTAACCCCAGCATCATCAACAACATCCTCATCCGCAGGACATAGATCACTTCTGAATGAGATGGAAGTTTCAGACACATCTTTGACACAACTTCATCAACAAAATTCATCTGAGATTGAGTGTGATGATGATATACTAATGGATTCCTCAAGTATGCACTCAACAGAACTGAGATCGGTAAGTGAAAACCCATAACAATCAAATTTTGTTACATACCAAAAAACAAATAAATTATGAATAATCATTATAGAACTTCTAATCTGGCCTCCCAGCAACCTGAAGATTGCCTGATAATGTTAATTTCTATAATTCAGATCCCTCCAGATGTGAAATATTAATTTTTTACAGAAACTAAAGCATATCCTCTATGAAATCACAGAAAGTGTTTCAGCATATCTTTTGCCAAAAAATAAAATGTAAATAATTAGGATTTTATGAGAAACTATCACAGTACTTAGATTAGTTGTCTCAGATGATAAATTTATTTTCAATTATGTATATGTTTGATGTGAAATTTCTGTTTGGTACCCAATTACATAGTTTCATTCTTGGCACTCATCCTAATCTTTGCTGCAGCTTCTCATACTAGAAATTACTTTGACTAAAAAATATCTCAGTTCCTTTCTTTCTGATTTTTCCATCTTCTAGATAAGGGATAGCCAAATAAATGGCCCCATACTGTAATTAGTATTTCTTACATTTCCATTGCTTTCAAAATATCTTTCATATCTCAGTCAGAAGATAAAAAACGTTGAAATAAAATCCCCTTTCTTGGGCAAAAAAACATTAAATATTTCATAAGAGTACAGCTAACCCTATACTGGAAGAGTAAACAACTTTAAACAGAAACAAAATTGAAAACCAGTATTTGCTTCCTGGGCTCAAGTCCATTCCAATGTTAAGGAAAGTTCCTATTTTATATTAACCCTTTCCTTGATCTTAAGAATGAAATTTAGTTAGGTATTGATGGAATTTTAAAAACTCCTGTTGGAGAGTTGTTTTAAAAGAAAATTAATTATTTGTTGATTTTCTTTCCTTCTTCAAGCTTCAAGAGGAAGTAGTTACTTCCTGTAAGCAGCTGAAATGCATAAATGACCACCTTAGGAGAGGAGTTCAGTGGGATTCAGGAATGTCTAGCACCTCCATGTCATCTTCAAATGAAGATGATCAGATGAGTCCAGAAAAAATTAAGGTAAAAGATCTACTTTGTCTTATGCAGTAAGACCACAAGACCAATCTAGAGCAAATGCAAGATTAAAAGTTCAATTCTAAGTTTGCCATACAAAGAAACACTGTGGAATGTTACTCTTAAATAATTGGAGAGTTACAGTAATCTCTACAGTATTTTTGCCATCCATGATTAGTAAGAGCAATTTAATCCTAACTATACTCTTTTTAAATCCCTTGAACTGAGAAATCTGGATAATTTTTTAGTTATTATTGAGAATATTATTCTAACAAAATTTTTTAGCTATTCGTGTATAACATTTTTGAGTTAATATCTACAAATGCTCTTTTATCACAAAAATGTTAGTAAACAAAGTTTGCATGAATAAATATACAAGGGTCAGTCAGAAAGTAATGCCCCACATTTTTTTCTCAAAAACTATATATTCCACAAAAATGAAATTTACGCATATGAAAGAATGATGTTTTTCTACTCTATCTATTTTTCCACTTAATCTTCTTCAAGTTTTATAGCCTTCCTTCAGCAATTCATGATGTCATGTATGCCCTGTTGGTACCAGTCCTTGCTCTGGTTTTCACTTTCAACTACCTTCTGATCCACTCACCCTCCATACACAGCAATCAACTGTACTCCTATTGACATCAGATGTTCCATCGACTTTGCACCAACGTTTGTGAATATTCCCAACCATTCCTTTCTCCACACACAGAAATTCAATCATAGCACTTTATCTGTAACGTTTATCATGGTCAGACTCCACTTTGAAAGCTTCCTACAGTTATGCTATCTACCAGAGAAAACTATATACATACATGTGGGAAATTTCAAAGATTTCGAACTTGCAATTTTGAATTAATAACATTGGTTTTGGCTGGAAAAAAATGTGAGACATTACTTTTTGACCAACCCTCATAGATGTAATTCACTGTATAAATAAGCCTCATACTGGCATTTGGTTTAGTTTGAAGTATTTCTAATAATTATAGTCAATGGACTTTTCAAAGACACAAAATTCCTTCATAATTTACTGGCAACAAGTTATCAGACTCATTAATAGCTTCTTGTATTTTAGCATAAAGTAATTCCTATCATTATTATGTTCATTTGCTGTCAATTGTTTGGGGCATCAATCATTAACCATCTAAAATCAAGGTCATTACAATCTTACGTAAAGACTGGTCATAAAGAGCAACTTCAGAAATTATCTTTACCTTTAAATTTACATTATGTAACTCTTTGTATTTGCAGCCTGGATTCTTGCGAAACGTGGTACAGCAGCTCTCAGAAACCTTGAGGCTTGGGGATGAGAATGGTATCTGCCCCAACTGTGGACATGGCCCTGAGCAGGTTGAGAGACTGGAAACTGAACTTCACAGGGCAAAGGAAGCAGCTGATAAGGCCCAAAGGCAGCTTCATGATGTACAGGATGAGCTGAAGAGAAAAACAGATGAATGCATGAATCTGACTAGCAAGGTAAGATATGTCCATTTTTGCCAAATTCCATTTCTCATTTTCCATTTTTGAAATTGAAATTCCATTTCTCATTTCCATTAGATTGAAGCAAAACATTTCTGTTTAAAACAATCATTTAAAGCTAAACCTTGAGAATTTAAACTCATTTCAAATTAATAATTTTTTTTTAATTTCAAATACTCTCTGTAATCAAGACTATTTGCACATCCCAGAAAATGATTTTCTGTCATAGTGGATGATATGGTGCTGCCATTTACTTTGTGAAATACTCAATAGTCCTTGTTGTGGAGTTCCTTTTGAGTATCCACATTTTAGGTCTTGTTATTCACAACAGTCCAAGAAAGCAGTATGGGATGGCCCTGGGAACACATGCACTTTTATTATGGCAATTTGATTGAGTGCTAAATGTGTAAGAAGTCTATGGGCAAAATTTCCACTCTCTTACACTTCCCTATGTCAACCTTTTTGGTATGCTAGTGATGTGAAAATGTTAAGGAACTCATACAATCCAAAACCATGGAGGCCAATCTCCCATGTTAAGGTTAGAGACTGTCATGCATTGATGATGGTCATTCATCATGAGGATCATATAAGCATATTTAGCATGAGGTGAAGAAATTTGGACTCCATGGCAGAGCAGCAACTCAACAGACACATATTGCAGAGGCAAATACTAAGAACTGCATTGGATGGTGTACGGAGTGTTTAAGCTTGGCCAAAGAGTGGAGAAATGTTATTTTGATTTTCACAGTGAACCATATGATGATCCATTGTCAGGGTGTTTTCTTTTCCAACGCCTAACAAATAACATCTAGCAGCCTACATAGAGCCAATATTGAAAAAATTGGGGTTGATGGTGTTACAGGGTGGTCATGTTTATCCTGTAAGGGGCTCAGTTTACTTTTTTACTAGGCAATGTCATGGCACAGGCTTACATCAACATTTAAACCACATTCATTTCACCCACAATTTAAGACAAGTCCAGGGATAAGAGATGTGTATTTCAACATGATGAAGCACCAATCCATAAAACATGGCATAGGGAGGAGCAGTTTAATGAGAATAACATCCCATTTATGAACTTGCCTGCAGAGAGTCTTAATCTACATACCACAGTAAATCTCTTAGTTACTTTGGAATGCTACACTGATGAACATCAATATTTCTTCTCATCTACATTGATAGCATGAAAGCCACCTATTTGCATATAGAATTGGGTGTCAACATTAAGCATTTGATGTATTTTCTTTGTATATTACTATTGCCAATCATTCATGGAAAGAGTGAGTTTTTAAAATGGTTTGTCCTTTCATCTATTTCTTTTATTTTACATTCATTGTCAGATCAGCGAAAGTATCAGAAGGGTTGCATAATACCAACAGAGTCTACCACAAACATACTCTATCTGAATTTACCAAGTGATCATACCATAGCTTCTAATATCCTTTCTTTACAAAGCTCCCAGCCTGCATCAGATGTCTGTGTTTCATTTTAGCACTCCACAAAGAATGATCTTTGGTTCCCCACTTTCTGTCATCAGATAGGATTATTGTCATTCATCGATAATTGGATTTTTTCTCTGGTCATTTCATAGCTTAAATATTTTAAACAACTAGGGTTTGTAATAGATATGAACTGTGGAAAATAATTCCTCCAAATGAAATTCTAATCTATTTGTCTTTGCTTTGCTCATTTTCAGTTAAGTGTGTGTGAGGCTCAGCTGCGTGCTGTGCAAGAAGAGAGAGATGTGGCTAGAGCAGATGCAGATAGCAGTGAGCATGCAAAGGAAGAATCAGTTGCTAAAGCATGGGAAATGAGAGACAAAGCTCTAGCAAGAAAGAATGCTGCAGAAGTGGAACTAGCCAAAACAAGAATAGATCTTCTGCAGATTAACTCACAACTGATAGAAGCAGTGCAGCAAAAGGTTGAGCTTAGCCAGCAGTTGGAACAGTGGCAGGTAAGTTATCTGCTTCAATGTTTTACTTTTCCTTTGGATGGACAATTAATGCAGTATTCAATAAATATTAATAAACCTACCCAAAAGAGATTCAAGTCCTTCAGTATCCTCATCAGATATTATTGGCTTATTATTAGCCCTCAGAACATTTTTAAGGATTTTTATAATTATTAATAATTTTGCATACTGAATTTTCTAAAAATAAGTTCAGAGTTTCAATCCTTCTTGACTAAGTTAATCTTTTTTACCATAATTTCCTTCTTGAAATTCTGATGAGTTTTACATTGCTGTAAGTTAATTCCAATAAATATGGTATAAATTAGACTGTCACCATTATCATATAATCTGGGACAACCACTTTTTAAGCACTCTGGCATCTCATATCCATTTGAGTCTTCTGGTAAATTCAATTTACCTCCACTATTACCCTCAATACACAACTCTCATACTTTCCCAAAATTCATTCTTCATATGTCACCCTCTACATCCACAGGAATATAACATGCCACCAATATCATCCTATGAATGCCCTCTTTTCTGTAAAACCACAACAATCTACAGGATACACATTCATACACCCATATATCTTACTCCTTGCATTCAAACTCATAACATAACATAGGCATTTTCATTCTTTCCAAAACCAAGTCAAACTACCAGGAAACAATACCTAAAATTTAATTCTCTTCTTCTTATCCTTTATTATTCATATCAATACTCACCTTATGCTCTTGCTTCCTCTCTCATTCCAAATACTGATTTTCCATTCCATCTTTGAGCCATATGATCCGGAAATAATCACATTTAACCTATACTGTCCAGCTTGGCTTCGGTTTTCTGAGACATTCAAAATAACAATTGTGGCAAATAATAGTAGATTACATTACCAGCCTAATCATATCCATACCATAAGTGGCATTTCCAACTAATTGTTTGAGGAAACCCTGTCATTCAGTTTTGACACACTTCAGATTGTCATATTATATCTCAGTATTACCACAAGCACTTGAAAGAGATCTTTACAAGCTAAGATATTCTGATCAGACTTTGCAATTATTATGTACAATAAAACTGAAAAAAATGGAGAAAAAATATACCTGATAGATTAAACCAATCTGTTATATAGTAACAGTGTAACTGTATCGGTGAATGTGGGCAAATGTGAAATCAATCCTCTGCCAGGAAAATTAGTTGTATTTTTGAGAATTCACAAAATTTGACTTTGAAATTAACCTTTTAAACTTTACAGATGGACATGCATCATTTACTTGACGAACAAATGAAAAAGAAGCTGACAACACAGGAGCAGAGGCATCGGCAAAGGCAACTTCAGTCACAGCAAAACCACAGACGGAAGTCATCAAGGGGCCAAGAAAATGATGGATGTGCAACTGATAAGAGACAAAATTCTCGTTTATTTGGTTTCTTTAACAGATAATCATATTATACTGGAAGAAGCCATCAATGATCTTCAGAAATATTAATTTTTAAAAAATTGTAAATATATAACTACATTGTGATAACAGGCATACTGAAAGGTGGACACCTGAAAACAAGAACAGGTTGTGCATATTATGAAAGAGGACAAAAATAAGCATGACTTTACTTTCTGAGAAGCCTAACCAAAGGAAAATTATACCATAACTTATTTATATACAGAATATGAATGTTGATCTCTTTTTTATCACAGAGAAGTTTATATGATTGCATGCTGATCAATCCTGCTGGCAGGATTAATGCATCCAGGTTATGGGCACATGAAGCAGCCAAAGCTGCTTACTCTCCGATATTGTGAAGCCAACCAAATGTGTTCACAATTGAAATTTTATTACAATATGAAGAGTAAAAACTGAATAAATGTTAACTAATTTATTTGAAATGTTGTTAATTTGGAAAATCAATTTGAATGAACTGTTTTGTAATAGTTTTTATTCCAGTTTGAATTCTTTAATGTAATATTCTTAGTTGGTCATCAGGATTTATCAGTGTATGTACTTTTATTTCCAAAAACTCTCTTTGTGAATTTGTTATCTCAATTATGTTCATATAAGAATTATATGTCAGGATATAAAGATAACTAATTGTTCATGTTTATGACTTAATTTCTTTAAATTTTAGGTAAAAATAATTTAATGAACCTGGAGTTGAAACTCTAATTTACACAATAACTGGCTCTGTAATTTTTTTTAATGTCTGTATATAATTCATCATTTATTGTTGTCATTTTGTAGAAAGAATAGCTCTGATTTCTCTCATTTTTGTAATGTACATAATTTTGAATAGGTCACCACCATTTGTAAAGAACACCTTCTTCTTACCAATAAAACCTTTTCTTATATATGTTATGTATAAATCTTTTTTCATGTTTAGATGATTAATATAAGATATACTGTGCTGATTGCCTGATGAATAGTGCTCAAATATTGTGCAAACAGTTCTTCAGGTTTCTTATAAATGTTTGATTTTGCTGAAAAATGAAAACATATAAAGTACAAATTATGAATGATACTTGTTTTATCTCTTAAAAAAGAATACATTTTCAACTTAATTTTGTTTTCAACCGCCCTTTTTCTAAAATAAGACCAGATCAGATCAGTCTATGAAACTCTTAGAAAACACCAATACACTAAAAATGATTAAAAGCATATTACCTTCAATTACATTCCAGTCACTTTTTACAAAATTGAGCAATAAAAACACCATATCT
>KZ309073.1:208681-239896 GCA_000376725.2 Ladona fulva
TACGGTTTTTCCGAATGAACCCAATGGCCAGCATCAGGTACATACACAAACTTTGCATTAGGAAAATATCTTCTAATGTGGTCATGATCATCTTTCCTGCAAGCAAAAATAAATACCATTAACACTTATGTTACAGTAACAGCACAGTACAGTAGTAAAGTATGTCTACTGATAGTATTTTAACAATAACTCTGTATTATCAGAATATAATTATAGTGATAATTGGGGCAGAAAATGCCATGGTTATTCATGTTAAACAAAGATCAGTTGACTGTATCTTGGCATAAGTATTGTATATTATATAC
The DNA here is from genome assembly GCA_000376725.2 of Ladona fulva. Taxonomy (NCBI): domain Eukaryota; kingdom Metazoa; phylum Arthropoda; class Insecta; order Odonata; family Libellulidae; genus Ladona; species Ladona fulva. Next base: position 208,987 of record KZ309073.1, read on the forward strand.
ATTTTTATTTCACTATTTTCATTTCCAATTAGATAAACAATCTTGCACTATATACAAAAGAGGATTATTTCTCACCTTAAGAAATCTGACTTTCCTCCTCCTATAAAGAGAGTTGGTCCTTCAAAAGGGTTTGGTGGAGCAGGTGGAAACTCAATCATATGAGAAAAGAAATTCTGTGAAATTGCATCTAAGTTGACCCTCCATCTATAGTTGCCATTTTCCTCAATCAAATTTGTGGTCAAAAATAGGCGCAGCATACTATCCTATGTAATAAATAAGCATACAATAAGTAATTGGAGTCATATCTTACTCAATGGTAATTAGAGTCTTACCTGGCAAGTACATTCATAAGCCTGAACAAGAATAAAAGTTTATGAGGGAACTAAACATTTGGATTGACTTATGTGACAGCATGCAAGGATTGAATATAATTTTTGGTTTGCCAAGACTTTATAATTTTTAATCACTGAATCACTGTGCCAAAATATAGCTTAGGTTTTCCTGAGGAACATTCAGGGTCAATGGTACCATTTCAAAAACTCTGACCCACAACTTAACAGAATAACAGTGGATTAATGCAAGAAAGTTTATGCTAGAATCTGATTATAATGAGCCAATAATTTTATTGAATAAATACAGAATATTTGACTAGCATAATCAGGGTCGAGATAAGCCATTCTGCTGCCAGTAACAAGAAAACATGAGTTGCATTTTATTCCTAAATCACGTTGCTTGTTTTTAACTGAAGTAACTAGGAGGGAAAGAGAGTAGATAAGTGTCTCCTTAATGAAATGCAGAGTCTTTCTAAATAAAACATTGATAATCAGACAATTTAACAATCAGTTTGGCACCCTCTGAGAAAGGAGCCTGAGACTGTTGTCTCTCCACCTCGTCCATTGGGTCCGCCCTAGGCACAATAAATGTGATGTACTCATAAAACCTCATCAAGCACAGGCTTACCAATATTCATAAAATGTAAAATCTTAATTGAGATTGTGGAACAGATTTTTATTTATGACAAATTTTAATTAATAATCATATTTATGAGATAAAATGAATAAGGATCTCTTAATCCAATGCAAAAAGAACCCAGAAACTCTGAAATCATAATTAAAAACATGTAATGACTAGTATTAACTACAATAAATGAAGGGATTATTTCATACTAAGAAATGTGTCACTAAAAACATCACTGCAACTTGTAGAAAAGCTCTGAGAATAAGTAAATAATTATCTTAGTTTTTGCTATTCAAAGAAAACATTTTTCCAACAAATACTTACAGGAACTGCAGTTTTCAGTTGTTCATCTGCAGTTTTTCTAGCTGCAGACATTGTTACATTATTTTCTATTCTCACATTTTTCATTGCCTCAAAGTAATTTTTCATCACTCCCATGCTAGGACTGATACCAACAGGTGATATATCTACCACTATCAGTTTTTCCACTGAATGTGGCTGAAATACAAATAAAATACAGTTTTAGAGATAACAATGTAAAATGATATTCAGAAGACACAATTCAGGAGTATGGAAGTTTATGGAAAACACATGAATGACATGGAAAAGAAAAAGACTAACATGACTGGGAATGAAACAAGAACTCTCCACTTTCTCTTGCCTATCCAAGCACTTACAAAAATAGGAGAATCATATGCTGTCATGTACAGAGGAAGATCAGCATCCAGTTTAAAAGACAAAGAGAGGATCCAATTGGATGAAGATTTTCCAGGGCTACAACATGGTTGTTTCCCCAGATCAAAACAAGCTACTTAAAATCCTAATTTCCAGAAGTTCCCAATCCTAAATTTCATATAAAAACCACCAAAAACTACCACACTTTTACACATAAGCTAAAACAACCTGTTTGGAAACCCAATAAGTCTTCATCCATGAAATTCACTGGAAAAGCACAAGATCCTTTCAGTGGATTCAATTCCCTACCACGACAGACTTTTCCACCTCCATTCACCACCTGATGAGTAACTCTTTACTCTGATGAATAAAATACAACATGACATACATACATATGAGATTCACATGCTTCAAAAAATGTCATTTCCACCAGAAGTAAGGTCAAGTGATAATAAATATCTTACATTCACACAAACATGAACTTAGTTTAGGAATCTTCGCAATAACATTTACTTTTTTAAAAATCTGTATGATTGCATTAATGAAGTTCTTTGCTGGAGTAATGAGAGGATTTTCAATTAAAAGTTTCTGGAATTGGGATTGGCTTTCCACAAGAGCAATTTGGCAAATTTGACAAACCATTTGACTGAAGTGAAATCAGTAAATTCAATAAATCACTGGATAAACATAAGATCCATGAGTGACTAAAAGAGACTGATAATCATGTAAATGATATGTTCTAAACTTTTCAGTAGAATTTACTTTCCATTAGCATTCTCCCCATCATTCTGGAAAACCTAATTCCTAACTATAAAGTTTTTAATCAGTTAATTAAATGTGACATAAATGCCTAACTCATCAAGGGTTTCTTTGGTTTAGACCTACACAGGTCCTCTGCCACTTGGTGGATTCATGAACCTTCCATAATCAAAGCCCATTGCCTTATTTTGTAACAACTAACCCTCTCTTTAAATCATTAAACAACTTTTGTCTTTGCTTTCCTTTCTGTCTTCCCCTTACATCATATTATCACATGATTTCCTATGATGACAATTGAACCATTAGAAGTATAATTATAAAGATGTTCTGAGTATCACACACAATTTGTTCACCGACCACATAGAAACCTCTCACAGGCAAGATCCAGCCCATAGCCATAATTTTGGGACCACAGCTCTGATTGAATTTCCCAGTGCCCATTGACAACTGCTTCCCTCGCTTCACTAAGCATCCCTGTCTCCTACTTTTCTCCTTTAGTGATACCCATCTCAATAAAGAACTCTTCCCAGGTGCTCAGTATCATTTAAATATTCCAGATTTTCTCTGTTTACCTTCCACCTTAATACTTAACTTAGTTTATACAACAACATCTTATTAATTTCCATGGAGAATTATTAACTAATAACAAATTTATCTACAAATAAAATTCACTTAAATACAAAATTTGCATAGCTTAGTTTCAAATCTAAACTATCCAGAACCCTATTACATATCTACTTCTGTTAGGATTTTTCTTTATTCCCAAAGAGATGGAGTAATTCATACTTAAAACAGACAGGAAATGAAAGAGATAAGACAGTTACCAATTTAAGGAATGCAAGACTTTACTTTCTAGATTTTTATGGTTTTGAAAAGATTCTTCCTATTCAGGTATTTTAAGAAACAAGATAATAATGAAAAATATTAAAGAAGGTGCTAGTTTTAAGACTGGTCAATAAGACATGCAAGAAAACTACCCATCAAGAAATACTGCAAATTTAGACAGAGTATGTTTCAGATTAAAAATATTTAGAAATGTGTTAATACCATCCATGAAATAAAGTTTTACATTGATTCCAAATTAATATCTAGATAGGGATTAAGATATACAAGAGAATAGACAAGAAAATATACAAGTTATGCAAGAGTAGAGGTGCCACATTGACATTCAGAAACCATTCAGTTACTTTTATTGGAATTTCATTAACTGTACCATTTAAACTGCACTGTTATAAAAAGAGCAGAACTGTATTTAAGTAGCAATACTTAAAATTACCACAGTAAACTTATGTTTACTTGTTGAAATAAAAATCAAGAACATGTCAGTGGATGAATAAATAAAATTGTAAAAAGTGGAATTACCCTTTTCATTCCATAATGTAACTTTAAAGAATCACTAAGTAATAATCTTGTAAAGTTGCAGACAAGAATCAACCACAGATTTACAGTTAATAAGCAAAGGAACAAACTCCAAAAACTATGGTTTTTGACGGTTTTTAGAATTTTTACCTTTGCTTATTGTAGATCAGTAGTTGACAACCTGGTCCATACCACTCAGTAGGGGGAAAATCAAGTTTTCACATGGGTGGTCAGATAAGAAAAGTGTGGTGGCATGGATGTAAATATGTGAAAAAAATTTCTGAAGGCTATGTTACACAAATCAATCGTTCAGTAAACATTATTATTATGAATACATTTACTAAAATGAATTCTATGAGTGCTAAGTTCAGTTACTGAGACTGTAAAGAAATTATACTGTTAACCAGAGTACAATAATGGGTAGTAGATAACAAAAGATGGATGTTAAGTAAAATAAAGATAGGCAGTAGATAGAAAAAGGTTAGCAACCTCTGCTCTGGGGAGTCGAGGATGGATCATAGCTTCCACGAAAAGTGAATAAAATAATGGGCAAATGGAACCCATCAGAATATTAAAGAGAATGTGAATGTATTCCAGAGAAGAAATTATGTGCTAAAGTTAGTGAAATGGAATATTACTACCAACATCACCCTTTTAGTTCAATAAAATTGATATCAGATTTTCTATTACATTATTCTATAAGAAGTACTTAAAAATTTCATCCCACTGCTACCAAAGAAACAAAAAAAGACCTCATGTTTTAGGTCACAAAGGCAGTTCCTTCCTTAACCAAATTTTATTTCATGAAATAACTATAGATCTTACCTGATCATCGAGGCTTTCTGGAGACCATATCCAGCTACCTCTAAAAATCTGCATTGAGATATTGTAATCTGCTTCAGTTAAATTGTTGAATGCTATAAAATAAACAAATTCTATAAGATTCTCGTTTCTTTCTTAAATATTCTATAAGGCCTACCTATACCACTAGATGGCTCTTCAGTTCAATCACAAATTCAAAGACAAAGCATAAAAGAATGGTATCAAATAAGTTTACCCAATAAAACTGCTATTTTGGTTAAGTAATTTAAGGCAAAATGATGCCACATATACAGGAGTTACTTAGTATCTCGAACATGATACTAACCACATGAAAAAGTATTACTCCCATGAGGATAATTCTCCTAAGGTCTCATTTAAGAGACTCCTTATTTGAGGATCATATCTAGCAAAGGAGGTAAGCAATATTTAGAGCAAGGATTTTATGCTTCCCTGATGTATAGATCGAATGAAGGGTTCTTGGGTTTCCACATTGCTGTCTCCAGAATACAATCAATGACAATGTCTCCAGAGCTTACCCAGGCAAAAACCCAAGAATTGTTCATTCAATACTTGGAGTAATTGCTGCTAAAAGAAAACCTGAGGCAGGTTGTAATTTGTCCATCAAAAAAAGAATCATTCCATTACTGAACCTCACACATATCATGAAAGTGAGCATGACTCGAAGTCAAATTAGAACTCTTATAACAGGTTTGCCCATGTTTTTGTTTGCATATCTCATATTCAAGCACACAACTCTTGAGTTAACAGGATAAGTTTCTTGACCTAGTTGAAACTTTCACTTAACACAAGATATGCTAAAAATTTTTCTGATCAAGGAGACTTTAGTAGTTTCATTTAGAAGATCAGAGGTGGTTTTGGAGAAAGCCATTGATACAATCTGATTGTTCAGATGAAACTCTATCCCACATGCTCTCTTTAAAAACATACACAAGGACAAAAATCAATGATTCAAAAAAGTAGAAATATCATTAACATTAGGATGTCAATAAAAATTCTACATTACATTCTATGAAAAATACTATAATTTCTCAAGAGAGTTTTTCTTCCATGATAGCAATAAGGTATGGGTGGCAGCCAATGTGATATGAAATATCCTTCACAGCTTCAACTTTACACAACATTATTTGATTTAATTAACAAAACTGAACACCTAGCAACCTATTCTGTGCTACATGCAATTCCTTTCGAATTTTTATTATCTGTTCCAGTATAAAAATTCTCATTTTAGATCAATAATTTACCTTTATGATCGACATGAAGCATGTTACTTGAGTTCTTTCATTAATATGACATTGAAACTGTGTGTGAAAGACACTTACTGTCATAAGTATATAAGGTAATTAGTACTAAGATTAATAATTAATGCAGTAATAAGTACTTATAATACTCATTGTCAAAGCATATTAACACTTTGAATTCAATTTAAAAAAAGTTCTTTCAGATTAGAAGATGGACTCTGGAATGACTGTGAAGCATGGAGATTGGGAAGCAGAAAAAATCGTAGAACATCATAAACCATCTTTCACGTTCATATTTTCAAATTACAGGCATTGGATTGATTAACAGGATCTTAAAAATAATCAATTTTTAGCCTCAATGAAAAATTGAAGTTAAGTTGAAATATTCATCAAAGTTACCAGGATTGTCCAACTGATGCATGTTGTTCTTTAGGACACTTAATCTCTGTAAAGTTCAGCTAACATAATTTTCACTTTCAATTAATTTCCTCTTAAATTCTATTTTTCCAATCAAATTAGCAATTTCATCCATTGTTTTTACTTAGTCTATAGATACTACAGTACTCACTTACACTCAACATGCCACAAGGCTGTTTGCAGGGTATTAACGAAGAAGTGAAGATATTGGAGAGAGATCATGCTCACCAAACAAAAAAGGCAACCTTGTTATTGTAATTCAGTTTATGATAATTTTCATTAAGAGCTATTTACTCTAAAGTGAATCTTGTAAATTCAGCTACATGAACAAGTGAGAGATAATAGCTCACTTGATTTTTCTTTACGCTAATATCTTTAATGATAATTGTGAGGGAGAGATTGTCTTATCTTTCATCCCATTCTAATTTAGTCGAATCATTTCAGAAGCTTCCTTAATCACATCTATTTGTCAAGATACCAGCAGTTTTGGGGTAATGGCCGTTCAACTTCTTAACTCAAGATGTTTTCAATACCTGTTTACTTAATTAATTTACATCTTGTCAATTTCTCATGTAAAAATGCTATGTTAAATAAACAAGAGGATTTATGTAGGATTCAGATTTAGGCAAATCCCAAAAATCCTTTTGATTACGTTAAGTTGGACTAGACTCCATGTGAACAGAACAATCCACGTTCACTTTACCCTTAAAAAGGTGACATAAAGCAGGTTATGCTACAGCAAATGAAAGAAGCCGGTGTTTAATAAAATCAAGCACTTTAATTCGACAACTATAAAAATGGACAAGGGTTAACCAAACTTTGAGATTCCCTCGACACACAGTGCACATGTTACCCCCTCTCTCAAGTCCCGTTAGTTTTCCCTGACCACTCTCCCTTGTACTAGCAGACATTAGACAATTAAAACGAGAAAGTAGGCTTTTACAGACTTAAAATTGTTCTTGTTCAGCAAAGTGATAATTATTATAAATAATTATAATAGCATTGTTTAAAAATCCAAAACAAAAGAAATTTTAATAAAATATAAAGTTTACTATCTGTTTCAATGATCATCCTAATCATCCATAGATTAAATTTGAAATGTTTTTTGTGAGTTTCTGCAATAAGATTCATAAATGTCATCTCCCCTGATCTACCAATCAAGGAAAATACCTGGAAGATAAATTTGTGAACCTAGCATTTTGTTCAGCTGCTGAGCGCAATTCTTCAGTTTTAATTTACTAAAATATTTCCTATGATTGAGTGCAGGTCCCCTCTTTATACAGGCTTTGGTGTTTGCACTTGCTGACAGCCTCTTTTCAAGTCTATCTTAACTCTTTCAGTGCTGGCTGCCACCTCGTGGCTATAGACATAAAGGGAAACTAAAATGTGATTAACTTTGCCTATAGCGGTGAGTTTCACAAAATCCACAGATAAACAGATGTGGAAAAACAGCAACATGACTGGGACCTGAACCCAGGTCTCTTGCTTTCCAGAAAGGTATTCTAACCAACTACTACCCGAAAGTGAAAAACCTGAATTTGGATCCCAGTCACTATTTTTTTCATTGGTTTATACATGGGTTTTAAAGGAGACATACATGCACACCCAATGCTAAATGCTGCCTTAAGCATCGTGCTCCAACCATTTAGAATATGACTTTTACTAACTGATACCAGCACCCTTCTATCTTAAGTTCGTTGTGGTAAACCTCTAGATTTTTACTAAGCTGTCACATCAATATGTAAATCACCAATTTTTCAACTTTCCAGCAATTAAAGGATTAAGGTGGTGTGCTCCACATTTAACAGTTTCATTCTCCCAAGTGAAAGAAAAGGGGCACCAGGTAAACATTAATAACAAACTCACAAATATAATGATTAAATGTGGCATAAAATTTAATATTACATAGAATTTGGAGCAAATTATATCTTTTATCATTGCCATAAAAAGTATTAGAGCCATATTACGACAAAATTACTACTTCGTTTGTAGATTATATTTAAATTGGTAATATATTTTACAACATATTGATGCTGTTAATGAATTTTAATCCTTCATAAACTGTCAGGACTTTTAAGTCTCATTCTCAAGTAAGGTATAACATTACTTTAAGGGGCCTTTTGTGACCCTCTAAGGCTTAAGCTAAAAACTATCAATAGAAAATTATTGAGGGTATTTTTTAGCAACAATAGTAATAAATTTTCTAGTTTTGACACTCAAATAAAATTACATAATTATTATCATTGTCACCAAAGTGAATTTGTGTCAATAATTCAGGTGATGAAGTACTAAGGCAACATAATTAGTAATTTCAGTAACCTAATAAATAAATTCACCTTCAGAAAGTTAAGAATAATTGAAATAAATTATTCATGGATTCAAACATTAGAATTATAAAATATAAATTAAATATAATTTAACAAATTATATATAAAAATAAATCAAGAATCTAATTTATAAACTCTGATAAAAAGCGGAAGCTTGATGAAAAAGAAGGAAAAGATAATTCAGAAGATCTCTTCCTGACTCTCGAGGAGATGATTTAAATCCAAGACCTGAGATGAATGTTTCAAAAGATAAATAAGCTGATAATACAAATGGAATAGTTAAGAAATAGCTCTTCCAATTTATGGTGATTGCAACAGAAACATGTTTAACTGTCTATCCTTTCAAAGAGAAAATATTCATACACTTTAACATCTTGCACTTTTCTAGTAAATTTCGTGGACAAACACTTCTCAGGTTTGTTACTTTGATGAATGCAAATGTTTCAACTCCCTTCTATAATATATGAATGCTCTTAGGAGCATGATATTCATAAATCAGATAAAATGTTAGAACATTTAAGTTTAATGTAATATTTCTTCCATTTAAGATATACATTCATTAGTCATAATATAGTCAAATATTGCTGTGACTGAAGAGCAACACCAAAGTTGAGCAAATTCATTAAAAAAATGTTAGCAACACCACTTTGTCCACGACAAAAGTATTTGATTTGCTTGATAAAATACTAGCTTTTGGGTCTAAATGCAAGATGAAAAGCATCTTTCAATCCCAATGAAGATACATACAGAAATGAAAATGGTAGTACTTCGAATTATCCAAAATGTTACGGTATAGTTAGTGAAATTCCTTAGTCTAACTGATATGATTTCAGCACCTCTTAAAAACTAATAAGATACGATTCAACCTATTTAACTATAGGGAATACCCGCATGTACTATTTTTCAGTGATGATTCAGGTTTGCATGAATTTCACTGAAATTATAGCAATACGACAATAAATATGGCATTTCCCCCTGCAATTACTGTTTATCCCAATTTCACTTTAACTTTTACATTTCCTTAGATCGATAAGCTGCTTTCTAAGTCCTTTGTTTCTCGCAGGTTAAAATATATCTCAAAATCAAGCCAATAAACGATAGAACGAAGGCAAGTTTCTGAGAACAAAGTATTTTCTTACGTATTAGGGTTTACTAGAAATGTTTTAAAGAAGTCTATTTTATTACTTTCAAGGATAAAAATATTTCCACATAAAGTTGTTTTACATGCTTCCATTCCCACTCCGAGAGAAATCCACGCAAACTTTTAACAAAATTAGAAAGTTCGACAGCCTTACATTTAACCGAGAGCTTTAAGCATTCTTAAGCGGAGAAACATCAGGTGATAATAGTAAATAGGATAACATAAATTCTAAATTACGGAAGTAATATCGGATCATCAGTTAATTATGGAATGCAGAAAGAATTCACATCATGACTAGAGAAAATATTGTCTTACATATTTAAGAGCTTTCAGCATCATTGCTCTTCCACCCATACTATGTCCGATTAGAGAAGATTGCTGTATGTTTAACTTCTCCATCAACAGTCGCACATCTTCTGCTAAGTGAGAATAGCTGAAATCTTGGCTGTGAGGGCTTTCCCCGTGGTTCCTGGCATCCACTGCTATGATCTACATTGGTCAAAAATTCATTTAACTTGAAAGATGGATATGATCGAGTTAATACTTCAGTTAGGAATTTCAGGATTTCCTTGCCTTTCTCAAAGTTTTATTATGCATGCTTTTGGACAATGTATTCCAGTTAGTTCTTGATCCAAGTAAGCCATGCATAATAATCACTGGAGGTTTAGCTCGATCAGGAGGTAATTTAGTGGTATCGTGAGACGTAAAAGCCATTTCAATAGGAGTGACACTGAAAGAAACATGAGCAGTCAGTGCATCAAGGATCACCTTGTAGCTGACTAAAATTCTTTGGTGCACTAAATTTCTTAATTTTTCACCAACTTTCCATCTGTAAACGAAGGCCCCCCTTTCTTAGAGATAAAGGAAACAGACGCTACGGTAAAGTAACGAGTTTGCAATTTAAAACATACATTCTGTACAAGAAATCTTAAAGAATACAACGAAATATAGGAAACTTTTCGTGAAAGCATCACGGTTATCACGATCAGATCGATTTCACTTCATGAAAGTTATCACTTTTCCCAGCATCGAGCTAAATAGCAGACAGGTCAGCTGGACCGGAAGTTACGCATTTGAAGAAAAAGGTCGAAGTACGACGTTAGTGGAAAAGCTTTTGGCAGTGTGGGATGATTCACTTGCACCCAAATCATTATACTGCTGTTTCTTAGCAGTTTGTGAAGAAAATTTTCAGTGAAATACATTCATACGGAAGAGGAGAAACACTTTTTGCTCAGTCTACGATTATGGCGAGAGAATATGACCATCTTTTCAAATTACTTATAATTGGCGACAGTGGTGAGTGTATCTGTTGTGACCTGAATTGGATCCGTTTTGAATGACCAGCCCATCCCACCTTACTGTTTATTGTAATGCTAAATTTTTATTACATAGTATACTATTTTCAAGCACCATTGCGCTAACGCTTAAGGAAATAAATGCATTTTTTTAGTTTAAGCTCTAATTTGTGTTGATACACCCCATCTTCTCGTAGGTGGGTACAACTGGTGATTAGATATCAAAGTACGGTTTACTGATATATCGTGCGGAATGTGCTACTTGAAGCATTTTCGTAGTTATCTCAAATTAATCAGTTTTGTTTTTGCTTTGGTTTTCGAGTTGTATTTTTTTGTGAGAATTTATTGACAGTGGTAGTTGTCAGGTATACACAACATTTACATTATAACTTGCCATTTTAGTTCAGATTTATACTTTGTTAATATCCTAAGGCTCTAAAAGACTCGATATATACATTTTTTATTGTTAGTCCCTTGTTAATTCTTCTACTTGATGTATCTTCATATAAGTTTAACTATCTTCAATAACAGGTGTTGGTAAGAGTTCCTTATTAGTACGATTCGCAGATAACACATTTTCTGGAAATTACATTACGACCATTGGTGTTGATTTCAAAATTAGAACTGTGGAACTTGACGGCGAAAGAGTGAAGCTTCAAATATGGGATACTGCTGGCCAGGAAAGGTTTAGAACTATCACGTCCACGTAAGATATTCACTTTTGTTTTATGTACGTTATTCATTCGAAATGTTGAGTATTTAATGAGTTCTTTTTTAATCAATAGGTACTATAGGGGAACGCATGGTGTAATAGTTGTATACGATGTAAGCAATGGTGACTCCTTTGCCAATGTCAAGAGGTGGTTGCACGAAATAGAGCAAAACTGTGATGTAGTTAATAGGATATTAGGTACGTCACGCATAATTAAATATTTGACGTTACTCTACAGTTATTGTAGTTATTTGATAGAAATTAAATAAGCAGTTATTTTCAGTTGGAAATAAAAATGATGCTCCTGACAAGAAAGTGGTATTAACGGAAGATGCACAGCGATTTGCTGACCAAATGGGGATCCAACTGTTCGAAACAAGTGCTAAGGAAAACATAAACGTAGAAGAGGTAAATAATGACATTACTTTCGATAGAATTAATACAAGAATGTTTAAGATAAATACATCTAGACAAATTTATGGAATTTCTAATTGTTACTTTTGCATTCATTTATAATGAAGAGTGAATTTACTTTCTAATTATACTCTATAACAATAATGATTTGTGATCACTTGCCTTTCAGATGTTTATGGCAGTCACTAGACAGGTTTTACGTACAAAGAAAGAGCGGAAAGAAAGACAGGCAATTCAAAGCAGTGATACTGTTAATCTCAGAAGCAGACAGTCAAAGCAGTCAAAACGAAAGTGTTGTTAGCATTTCCATTTGGGACTGGAGAAAAAAGTTCCAATAAAATTTCTTCACCTTCTTTCTTACTGCCAAGGTAAGTGAAACGATTGATCATTTCTTAAGGGTATTTTATTGGTACATTTAAGTTAATTCCAATTTCATTAGCTTAAATTTAATTTAATTGTGAGATAGAGGTATAATGTCATTGTGTCTTTTCAATTTTTAATTGTGCTGCATCTAAACCTTATTTGTTATTATTTCTGTAATTTGTTCTTGCAAATTTTCTGATGAAAGACTGGGATATAAATTACTTTTGAAATCTATTGGGGGCCTTTGTTTAGCAGTTGTGGCAGTAGAATGAAATGTTGATGTTAGAGAACCATTCATAAAGTGTTACAATAGGTTTTTGTAGTTTACTACTTTCTTATGAGTATTTCAGTTGAGTGAGTACATTGATTCCAAATTAATATCTAGATAGGGATTAAGATATACAAGAGAATAGACAAGAAAATATACAAGTTATGCAAGAGTAGAGGTGCCACATTGACATTCAGAAACCATTCAGTTACTTTTATTGGAATTTCATTAACTGTACCATTTAAACTGCACTGTTATAAAAAGAGCAGAACTGTATTTAAGTAGCAATACTTAAAATTACCACAGTAAACTTATGTTTACTTGTTGAAATAAAAATCAAGAACATGTCAGTGGATGAATAAATAAAATTGTAAAAAGTGGAATTACCCTTTTCATTCCATAATGTAACTTTAAAGAATCACTAAGTAATAATCTTGTAAAGTTGCAGACAAGAATCAACCACAGATTTACAGTTAATAAGCAAAGGAACAAACTCCAAAAACTATGGTTTTTGACGGTTTTTAGAATTTTTACCTTTGCTTATTGTAGATCAGTAGTTGACAACCTGGTCCATACCACTCAGTAGGGGGAAAATCAAGTTTTCACATGGGTGGTCAGATAAGAAAAGTGTGGTGGCATGGATGTAAATATGTGAAAAAAATTTCTGAAGGCTATGTTACACAAATCAATCGTTCAGTAAACATTATTATTATGAATACATTTACTAAAATGAATTCTATGAGTGCTAAGTTCAGTTACTGAGACTGTAAAGAAATTATACTGTTAACCAGAGTACAATAATGGGTAGTAGATAACAAAAGATGGATGTTAAGTAAAATAAAGATAGGCAGTAGATAGAAAAAGGTTAGCAACCTCTGCTCTGGGGAGTCGAGGATGGATCATAGCTTCCACGAAAAGTGAATAAAATAATGGGCAAATGGAACCCATCAGAATATTAAAGAGAATGTGAATGTATTCCAGAGAAGAAATTATGTGCTAAAGTTAGTGAAATGGAATATTACTACCAACATCACCCTTTTAGTTCAATAAAATTGATATCAGATTTTCTATTACATTATTCTATAAGAAGTACTTAAAAATTTCATCCCACTGCTACCAAAGAAACAAAAAAAGACCTCATGTTTTAGGTCACAAAGGCAGTTCCTTCCTTAACCAAATTTTATTTCATGAAATAACTATAGATCTTACCTGATCATCGAGGCTTTCTGGAGACCATATCCAGCTACCTCTAAAAATCTGCATTGAGATATTGTAATCTGCTTCAGTTAAATTGTTGAATGCTATAAAATAAACAAATTCTATAAGATTCTCGTTTCTTTCTTAAATATTCTATAAGGCCTACCTATACCACTAGATGGCTCTTCAGTTCAATCACAAATTCAAAGACAAAGCATAAAAGAATGGTATCAAATAAGTTTACCCAATAAAACTGCTATTTTGGTTAAGTAATTTAAGGCAAAATGATGCCACATATACAGGAGTTACTTAGTATCTCGAACATGATACTAACCACATGAAAAAGTATTACTCCCATGAGGATAATTCTCCTAAGGTCTCATTTAAGAGACTCCTTATTTGAGGATCATATCTAGCAAAGGAGGTAAGCAATATTTAGAGCAAGGATTTTATGCTTCCCTGATGTATAGATCGGATGAAGGGTTCTTGGGTTTCCACATTGCTGTCTCCAGAATACCATCAANTGTCCTCCATATTTAATCTTTCTAGATATTATAATTATAGAAACAAGTAGTTAGGTAATAGTCTCAGTAAAATTATCACATGAAATGAGAACTTAAACACAAATTTTCATAGGAAACTGAACCTGTTTTATTATAACTAATGAATACATGACTAGTTTTGAAGCTTGAACCTCATCTTCAAATAAAGAAGCATCCAAAAACATTATTTTACCCATAATAAATGGAAAGGTTGGATGAAATAGGGGTAAGGAACTAGGTGAAAAGGGGTTCTAAGAGCAAACTTTGAACTAAGGCAATATACCTCTAGAATGCAGTGGTACAATTTCTTGTGCCGACAAATGGTACAGAAGACCTGGTAAAAAAAGGTTCCCCACCATTGGTTTAGAATAATGAAAAGTTCAAGAAATTGGCAGCAAAAGCTTTTGCATGTAAACTTCCTTCAATATCCATCAATTTGTTTCATTGTGATCTAATTTTTGGAAAGTAGGATTTTTGTTTTTGGCAACTCATTCTATCTATAGGAATCATCTTTAATATTATTGATGTCATTTAACAGTCTCATCTTCATACACCAGGAAAAATCAAGTGGCCCTTTCAGCATGAAGTTTTTTTTTTCCTGAAAAGTGTATCCCAACATTTTCCAAAAGTGTACTGATTGACAGAGTATTTGCTTAACTTTTCCTCTAAACTTCAGTGTTTAGGATCTGAAAATAATTTTTCTGTAATAATGTCTTCCTTAATCAGACTTTTTTAGGATATTAAGCGTGTAATGTATCAGCTAACACAATGTGTGAATTAAATTAGCATACTTCTAAATAGGTTTAAAAATTTTTTTCTGTTATCCCCTGGAGCATACTCCTAGGGCATGTGTGCCATGCATTTGTAACTACTGTTAGGTTATAGACTTTCAATTGAGGTTGTTACCTCCAATTAGAATTCTAGGAGTCTCCCTTAGTATTGAGTTGAATTGAATGTATAGAGAAACTTCTCATGACAGGATTGTCTGTATGATCTTCCAGAATATGTGCCAATTCTTTCTTCTTATTAAAGTTCAAATGTTATATTGTAACTCTGTATTGATTTCCATTTCATTTTCAATGTAACTGATAGAGGCTCTGCTAATCAATTCAAAGTATTTCAAAGATCTCAATTCAGTTTAATAAATATTTTTGTTATTTAAATTGTATCATGTTTTACAAAATTATGTGTGGANAAAATCAAATCCAAATCCTTCTCAAATAAAATGTTAACCTAAAAAATTGTACATGAAGGTAGCATTTAACAGTTATTTGGCATATTAAAATCATCTGTTTTATTTGTTACTTGCAGAAGTGCTCAAATATTAAAAAAGAATGAATGAAGGTAAATAAGATGTATAATATCATGCTGATTGGGACTTTTGGACTCTCAAGAGAAGCTTAGTCAATACGAGTTAAAGTTGCTTACATACTGCAAGCTTAGGAAATATTAGTTACCTCTTATCCCCCAAAACTGTTTCCCAGTCAGTACTTACGAAGCTCAATATTGAGCTCAATTAGGAAAATTAATAATTTTTATTCAATATTAATTTCTATACGTTTTTAAGAATGATAAAAATTTTAATATCCTAAGTGAAAAAATGGACTAGCAAAAAAATTTAAAAAAGAATTGAAATTATCAAATTTTGGTGTGAGCTTTCTTGGGATGAAAATAATGAATTGCTTTGAGAGTGACAGGGTTAAGTTTGTGATTGTCCTTTTTAAATGACTATTTCAAACTTACAACCATAACTACCTAAATGGAAAATCATTATTTAGGAAATGTATCCCTCCATGAAGATAAATTTTATTTCAGAATTTTTAGGAGCTTATCCCTACAAATCATTGAATTTTTCTGTGTTCTTTTGAGTTATATGTATTGTTTCATTATCAAAATTATTTTTCAGCCATAAGTGTTATATAACAACTACTGATTTTTGTAATGTTTTTCTTGTTAGATATGTAGTCATCTTAAATGCTATCTTCGTATTTTTACTAACTCTTTTGTTTCTTTTCCAGGATTGCCATAGTTCCAGTGAATCGTTACAAAATTAATGGACTCCTACTGTGCACTAAGCAGAGAAAGAAGTGGTATAAAGTAATTTGGCACTATGTGCTCAGAAAGCCAGAAAACATCTCAGGGCAGATTCTCAAAACTGTTCATTAGGCAGTGACTAGAAAATTATTAACATTGGAAGTGTGCTTTAAAATGTATATGGTGATGTGATCGATCAATTTGCCCTAGATTCTGCCCTTGTCAAACTAAGAAACCAAGTTCCTCCTTTACATTTAATGTTGCCCTTAATGTAAGTATCTTCATCATACTCAGAGGCCCACCTCCTTCAAAATGTCAAGAAACAATGGTGTTCCGTTTGTGAATGTGATGAAATTCAGTAAAAATGTAGCAATTATTCAGAAAGCTTGGGTTTAAATGCTGGACTATCTGATGTTACGTACAAACCAACATTTTCTTGAATGTCAAGTTAATCAGTTATCAATTTTTATTTTGAGGTATTTATACATTTAGATAATTATATATGCATTTATATGTGTGTTTATAACCTGCTGTTGATTTTCAACTTGTTTTATACAACACACTCAAATATATGTCTACACATAAATTCATACATATATATGCAGGTTTCATTAAGTTGTTCATGGACATGTTAAGAAACCTGTGTGGATAACTATAATGCCAGTAGATTATTCAGATAATGGTGAATTATGTTGATGTTATGAAACCATGATGCAGCTGGTTGCCTACATATCTCTTGCCCTTTCATATGTATGTATGAGTAATCATGTTACATACATGTACGTGTAGGATGGTCTGTATCTAATGCTGCCGACTTACACCATGCAAGGTTAAAGCATCAATACTTTATTATTCACCTTTGTTAACACATTCTTTAAAGGCATTTTTATGGAAAACTTTATTGTCAATATGCAACTAACACAAATTTTATACTTGTACATGCGTTTATTGAATATGGAAGCTGAATCCATGGCATCGATTTATTATGCAATAGTTCTTTTAAATGGTAGCATGCAATAAAATTCGAATGGGCCAACTAATTGTGAAGTAGAATATCAGCAAATTGATGGGACTCAAGCTTTTTATGATTTGGCCAAAACCATTATTGTCAACTTTGACAGTAAGCAATGAAATTTTTACTTTTTTTGAAGCTGTAAATATCAAAATGAAATAAAATATTTTGTGAGCTATGTGATGAAATTTGTTATAAGGAGTATTACATATTGAGGGAAGTTAATAGAGGCATTTATCTGTGTTCACTATCTCCTTAGTGAAACATGTAATTTTTGTGTTGGTGTAGAAGTCTGCCATGTTTGTGGGAAATCAATAAACATCTAAAGAAACTACAAGCTTGAATATGATTGGAGAATGTAAAAACTGCTTAGTTGAAAAGTTTTACCCCTGTGAACTTACTATCTAATGTGCAAGAAGAACATCTGGGAAGATTTTTTTATTGGCATTCCAACTATGGTGTTTTGTGGTCTTCTGTGCAGTAAAAGTCAGTCGAAAAATATCATTCAGTAGTAAAAGATTGTAGAGAAATATCACATAATACTCTCAAAAGTCATCATCAAAACCATAGTTTGAATTTGTGAAGTTCTTCATCTTTATTAAAACATTTATTTTGGATATCTGCTTGTACTTAACTTTGCCTGAACACAGCCTTGGCAGTGAATTGGGTTATTTTAGTTACTCTCAGTCAAAGCAGTCAACTGAGGTAGTTAATTTGTCTCCTGAATTGTGTGTGCAATTGTATGCCCCTTGGTGTAATCAGGGACTTCTAGAAAACAATAATATATTGCATTGTGCTACATTTGTGATGACTGCGCTTCATGTTACGTGTTGTAACATGACATGTTGTAATTTTCCCATTTTAATGTATGGCATTCACCACAGTTTTAATTATTAGGATATTTGCACATTTGGTAAAAAGATTTCAGAGTTTGTTATGGTTTTTATTACAATTTCTATTTGCCTTATCACATTATTATGTTTGATTTTTAAAATGATTTTCAGCATCTCCTTCAATCCCTTATCTTACCTTTCTTTCTTCTATTGGAATAATTGAAGAATAAAGAGATAAATAACTATCATGTATAAGTTCCATTAAAGTTATTAATTCTTTCTGTTTTTGGATGGATTCAACTAAGTGATGGTTTTGTCACTAGATCGCTGGAATTGCTAAATATTTATTGACAGAGAAATATTGTGGAAATATCAGTGAGCCCTTTGTGGTCATAAAAAAACGTATATCGATTTCCTTGTGGGTATTCCAGTTTATAACAACAACAGAGCCAAACAAGATGGAAGGCAAAAGGCTAGAACTGGTGAAATAGATACTGTTCCTATTGTTTTTCTTCATCTACTAGTCATCTTTCATTGTGTGTGAGGGGGTGTGTCTACCATACAGTTCATTTCCATGTTCAGTTACAATTTTGTTCTTATAGGAAGGAATGAGCTCAGAAAATGTTACGAAGAATAGTGGTAGCTGATTAAGTCCTTATGAGTGGAGGGAATGTGGTCTAAGGTCTTGGAAAAGTGTGGACAAGATGTTATCCGAGTCTTTAATAAGATTCTAATATGTCAACTCTGTTTATCTGCATTAAGGAGCTATGAAACTGAACACTGAAATATAGTCTAACAAATAATTGGGAATTTCTGAGTGATAGTTTTTTGACAAAATTTGAGGGAAATAATTACATGTTGTTGTTAGACTGCCTCTTTCCTTTTTAGCCTAGTCCCTGTGTGAGCCCATTCTTTCCAAGAGTTAGTTACCAGTAAGGCATTTATTTACCCAATAAATTCACATCCAAACGAAATCCATTGTCATCATTACTCATCAGCCATCACAGGTGACTGGTTCTAGGACCAGCTACCTGTGGCTTTAACCTATGATTCCTTTGCATAGAGTATGATACTCGGTTCACTGGATTGGAAAAATCGGGTGAGTAACTCCAAAAGATACCAGGGAAAGACATACAATTCTGTCTTGATTGTTTTCTTATGCAAGTAAGAAGCATTGACAGAGAAAGGAGAACAATTTGAGGTTTACAAGACACATGTTAAGGCAATGTAAGTTAGGTTGTTAAAATTGGTTGCAAAATTAAGTTAGGTTGTTTGGGGAAATCTACATCTACATTAGTACCCTGCAAGCCGCCTTTCGGCGTGTGGCAGGGGGTGCAAGCACCATTAATAAGGAAGGAATTATGAAAGAAGAAAGTAATTTGTCTGAGGAAATAAAATGGAGACAAAAAATATTGAGAAGGAATGGATTCAGTGAAATAGACAAAAATCTTAGTCTCATTATACTGGAAGCATATGATTTGATGGTTACCAAAATTGCTTTCAAAATCCTATTCTTCTACTTTGTGAAACTAGTGGATGATTTGCTAAAGAACATGTTTGAAAGTATGATGCAAGGGAAAAGACAATGGAAGAAAAGAGTTTTGGGTAATTAAAAGGGACATAAGTTATTAAAAAGGAATGGGATTTGTTATGGAATATGAGGTTGCAAGAGGCATAGCCAGGATTTGTTGATGGGATTTCGTCTGTTGAGTAATTGCAAAATAGCCTACAATCAAGGGGCCAGAAAATGTTCACCTAAAATGGACTAAAAATACTACAACATTCATGCAACTTGTTCAGTTTATGCTTCATATTTTGATGACCACTTAGAAGTAGTACAAAGGTTAAAAATAATGTTGAGACAATTATAAAAGTTTTAGAAACTTGCACATTGCCATATATATGGTAATATGCAAGAAGAAAGGAATCATATACAATTCCTTTCTTCTCCACTTCAGATTCTTTGTAATTCATTTATATTACTGAAAATGATAATTGGCTTCCATATAGATTTACTGGAAGTCTAGTGGCTCCTTTGTGGTTTTGATGTAGATTTAGATATGCATTTGAGAAAGAAATTTACTTAATTTTTAGAGAACATTTGTGCACATCCCTCTTAAACAGGGAAGAGGAACTTTATTTCAGTGATCTTCCCTACATGGAAATAGCAAGAATATAAGCAGATCCAACCCCTAATTTAGCTCAAGGGGAATGCTTTTTACCATGATTACTTTTTTACAATTTATACTATTTTACTTATTTATATTTGCATTTTACTTTATTTTCAATTTAAGTGGTAAATGGAACAAAGAAAGAAAATAGTGTAAATGTATGAGTTTGTATGAAGAGACGATTAAAGGTGGCATTAATTCTGGATAAGGCACCTGGCTCCCTAGAGAGGCAAAGGTAGCTCTTTGCTCTAAAGAACAAACATTTCCTAAAATTTAATGTTGAAATGTTTGCATTGCTAAGAATATCTTCGTCAAATTCGCAATTGAGTGAAACTCAAGAAACAAGATCGCAGCGTATTAAAAATGTACATTACCTTTTTAATCACAAAGATCAACCTATCCATGGAATATTCAGATTTAGCCATGGATTACATGTTGTATCTATTTCAAAATCAAAAGTTCACATGCAACTTAGAATGGAAGCTACATAACAATCGTGAATTCAGCGGCATATCCGCAGACAAATGCATCTTAAAAACACAGTGTCATTCTACCTATGATGATACCTTGTAGGTTCCTGCTACACAAGATTTTATTTTATTTTTGAACCGTTCGAGATTTCTTCTTCAAATTTCTTTTTATCTGAAAATAATCATTCTATGCTTTAAGCTCATAAAACTTTTCTTGCATTAAAGTCGAACTAGCTTATATTTTACTACTTTAAGCTCTTGGCAGTATTTGAACTAGCGGGACCCTGGCCCGGGAAGTTGAGCAACTCAAACAGAAGACGTACTATAAATATGACAGAATAAATCGTATAAATGTAGATAATTGTTAGGTAGAAGAAGGGTAGAAGGGACTGCAAAAGAAGTTTTAGCTGTGTGCGCTTATGTACGGGGGAGATTTCCAGGGATTTGTTAGATTTACGATGTAAATTAATGATTGAAAATTATGGCAAATCGCAGAAGTTTCATAAATTACTGGAAATCTCGGATGACACTGAAGTATCAGTAAAATTTTTCATATGTCGTACACAAATTCGTCTTTCACGATTGTTTTTGTTTCTATGACTTGGTGTGTTTTTATTTCCTGAGGTGATAATGAAACTGGATGTAGTTCGTTTCTTCAAGTTATCCAGTAGATTTCAATCTACTGCATTGAATTTTGTACCCAAATTTTCGCCTGCGAAAGATGATGACGTAAAGAGATTGAACGAATTCATTTTCAATACATCAAAGTTATTTGTATTAACTGGTGCAGGAATATCCACTGAGAGTGGAATACCCGACTATCGGTCTGAACATGTTGGTTTGTATGCTAGAAGCTCCTCACGGCCTGTCCAATATCAACAATTCATCAAAAGTGAAGACATTCGGAAACGTTATTGGGCTAGGAATTTTGTTGGATGGCCTAGATTTTCATCATTTCAGCCAAACATTTCACATAGGATTTTGAGTCAGTGGGAAAGCTTAGGAAAGGTTGGTATGAAAGGGACTAACTATGCCGTAATTGTTTCTTTTAAGTTTTTCCGTGTATATGTTAAATAATTCATCCAAGTTTCTAACGTAGATCAGCTGTATTGTAACTCAAAACGTTGACAGACTACACCAAAAAGCTGGAAGCAAGAAGGTAATCGAGCTTCATGGCTCTGGATATGAAATAACTTGCCTAACGTGTAAAAATGTCATATCTCGCCACCAATTTCAAGAGACCTTGGAAAATTTCAATGAAGATCTCAAGTCTATAGCATCAGAAATCATAAGGCCGGATGGTGACGTCGAAATCCCGCAAGTGAGCAAATATTAAGTTGTCTATGAATCAGTTTAGTTTTAAATGAAGGTAGTCACCGAGATTTTTTCATAAAAGAAATATAAGCGAAATAGATTTCATCTGACTTGTAGAATAAAAGATGATTCTATTATGGTATTTAGGTCATCATTACCTATGCTGAGCATTTTCAGATATAATTGCCTTAATCAGAATTACAAAAGAATGCAAAACTGTCAGTAAGTGGTGCCAAACCTTTTTCCTAATTATACCATAAAAAGTCGGGGAAACCTGTCAACTTGGATTTTGAACGACTTTCGATGGAATGCAAATATTTCAGGAGGATTAATATTTTTTTAAAGTTATTAGTAAATGTTATTTTACTTGTTAACTAACTTCTATAATGAATAAAAAGAAGATTAAAGGTCATAAGCAAGTATTACATAATATAATACACTGAGTACCATTCTGTTAATAAATTGTTAATTTCTTGTCTTAACCTTTGGCATTGATTTACTTTCTGTATAATAGGAGCTGATTGACTCATTTGTACTGCCATCCTGTGAGTCATGTGGAGGCAACCTGATGCCAAACATTGTATTCTTTGGTGATAATGTGCCTTCCTTGCGGGTTGATGCAGTAAAAAAAGAAGTTTCCAATGCTGAAAGTCTTCTTGTTTTGGGCACTTCTCTTTCAGTTTTTTCCAGCTATCGAATTATTCTACAAGCTGTTGAAGAGAAGAAACCTATTGCAATCATCAACATCGGACCGACTCGAGGCGACAGCCATGCAAAATTAAAAGTAAGCACTAAATGTGGTGATGTGCTCCCCAAGTTGAAGATTTCTTGACTTTTAATATTTTTTAGTATTTTATTCAAGATATTACTGATTTTTGAGGCCTTGTTACCAATTCCGCTCACTGATTTGAACTTTAAAGGAAAGGGAATACCTTTCTTGGCTGAATTTTAGTTTTAGCTCAAGAGATAGTTTTTATATTATTTATTTTAATACAAAAGTAAGCAGTAATCGTTTTGGAGAGATTCAGATGAATTCAAATAAGAATGTAACTTTGTTTGCATAAAAATTTGATGTATTTTATTTTTGAGATGTATATTGATGTTTAGTTTACATTAATGTTCCTTGTAAGTAAATGAAAAAGGCACCTCTTTGATCAAAATTCAGCTCTCTTTAAGAATTAGGAGTGGTTTATTAGTTATGTCATGTTAAACTAAAGGTTTGGCCAAGCTTAAAAACAAGGTTATCAGAATAAATACTCATGACAGTAAATATGAATGTAGTGGGTGGCAAAGAAAATGGGGATTTTTTGGTTTGATGCCGATTTCATTGATGGTGGTAGATGTTTGGTATTAATACAGCATTTGGTGAAACTTCTTACCATCATAATGTAGCATTTGCCATGAAAACTCTCCCAATAGTAGTGATACTACTACTGAAAGGGAATTTCAGCTTAATTCACAGTTGGGACGTTTTGATTGTGTTCTTGTAACTCATTCAGTCACAATTTGGTTGTATAACTTAAAAAAAAAGTTAAAAAGGAAGTGGTTGTGATAGTCATAAAAATTGCACATAATTATTTTTTCTGGGACAAAAAGCATGCCATCAATTGAATTTATTTTGAAATTTCCTCTATTTCTTAAAAAGCCTTCTACATTGTCAATTAGTCTGGTCCATCCATCTTATCTTAAAATCTTCTTGTTGACCGTGTCTAAAAATTACTTAAGCATTCTTTTTTGTAGAAGTTAGCTCTGCGTTCTTTCGTGTATTTTCTTTGGCTGTCAGTTATTTATTTTAGATACTTGATTCCTTCCTCTGTTTGTAGTGGTAAGGACATGCAGAAATATTATAGAGGTCAATTTTTAACTCAGGGAAAATTGTTTAAAGCCTTGTGTACTACTGTTTGTTGTTATATGTAGGGTAAGCATGTTACTATATTCTTGTTAAAAATAATAATAAATTCGAATGAAGAATTTGACTATTTCTTTCAATTATTTGATTTATTTTCCACAAAGAATTAATTTACAATAAGATATTTTTTATTGGAGGATATTCATGGATCTGGATGATTGCAAGATATTACAGCAGTAAATTTGAGGAGATACTTGCTCTTAACTGCCCATTTAAGACAATTAAAAGCGAATAAATGTTTTTATTGCTAATCTGCTTCATTTTTAAGAGCCAGGCTTGTGTCAGTGATGCAAGATACTGAATGTTTATACAGTTTTATATGTACTTAAATTGTTGAATTTCTTTTTGGTAGCTTCCAGAATAGCCAAGTGGGCAACGCGGTCGGTCCCGGGTTCGATTCCCGGTGGGGGCCTATGTGCGAAATGACCTCACCTGTCGAAGTACTTTTAATAATACTACTACTACTTCTTTTTGGTTTTGGGTATGCTTTCTATGAAGTCCACTTATCAGTGTGAATACTTTGTTAAATTCATAATATCATTTTCAAGACAGATCACTGGGGATATTTTAGAGTAAGTGATTATTTATGTAGTTTCTCTGAAGCATTTCATTTGTTAAACATTTCTTTGAATTTGAACTCTATAAATTTATAGTATCTCAGCATTGAAACAATTTCACATTGAAAGCAGCTCTTAAAATCTCCTTTGATGATAAATTCTTTGATTTTAAGCAATCATGCATAAGTTTACGTGTTTAAACAGTTTTTATGCTTTTAATTGTTGTGAAACATATTTTGCTATAAGTGTTTGACAAGTTTATTTTGATAAATTTACATACAAGGGCTGTATGATAAGTACCTGTGTTTTGTGAAAATGCTTTTTTTTAAACTTCTTTTAAATTTAATCCTCCTTTCAACTCAATACATTAAGTCCAGCAATATTCTAACTTTTCAAGCCATCCAAAAAATACGTTTTGTCAAACTCTGCAAAAAAGGCATCTGTTGTTGCGATGACTTCCTTGTTTGATGTGAATCTCTTTCCCACAAGCCATTTTTTCATGTTTTCAAACAGAAAGAAATCGCATGGGGCCAAATCTGGAGAATAGGGTGGACGAGGTAGCAATTCGTACTGTAATTCTACCAGTTTTTCTGTGGCGATTGCAGATGAGTGAGCTGGTGTGTTGTCATGATGAAAGAGCATGTTTTTCTTTGCCAAATGGGGCAGTTTTTTCCTCAATTGAGCATCGTATCAGTCCAATAAATCAGCATAGTACTGCCTCGTGATTGTCTTTCCCTTCTCCAAATAGTTGGTGAAGATGATGCCTGGCGAATCCCAAAAAATAGTGGCCATGAATTTTCCGGCCAATGGAACCATTTTTGCCCTCTTTGGGGCAGGTTTGCCAGGTGAAATCCACTGTTTTGACTGTTCTTTAATTTCTGGCATGTAGTAATGGATTCATGTTTCGTCAACAGTCACGAAACTCTTTTGGATTGCGCTTAAACATGTCCAAACAGAAGCTCCGAAGTTGTCATTCAATTCCGTTTTTGTTTCACTGTGAGCAAATGCGGCACCCATCTCGCCGATAGCTTTTTCATGCCCAATATTTCATGTAGGATACTTTCTATGCATTCAATTGAGATGTTTACAATGTCAGCAATCTCTCTGATCTTCACACGGCGATCTGCTAGCATAATATCATGGACTTTGTTAACCACATCCTCAGTAGTCACCTCAATCAAATTGCCTTGGCACTCTTCATCAGAAATGGATGTTAGGCCACGCTTGAATTCATTAAACCAATATCTGATGGTAGTCATCAAAGGTCCTTACATATAAACGGCATGCAACTTCACCTTGATTTCCTCACGCGTCTTCCCATCCAAAAAAAGAAATCGAATCACAGATTGATATTGCTCTTTCTCCATGGATCTTCGCTGTTGGCTGCAAAAAGTATTATATCATCTACCAAACAGATGACTGATGTACTCTCCATTAATCCTTAGGCTCTTTTCCTTCCAGTCTAAGGTTTCAAAAACTTCTCCCAGATCTGTAAAAAGAATTGGCGAGACAGTCGTCTTGCCTAATGTCAATCCTGAATTCATCTGTTTCTTCATGCAGCATTACAGAGGCTGTGGCATCCTTATAGATTCTGCATAAGAGTTAGATGTACTCAGCATCTATCCCTTGTTTCCTTAGAGCTTCCAGTGTGGAGAATATACTTACTGAGTCTAAGACCTGGGCATAGTCCATAAAGTAGAGTACTAGTGGCATCTCATATTCATTCGTTCATTTCTTGTAGTGTATGGATTAAAGCCCTTCCGCAACCCAGCTTGTTCTCCAGGATAGATAGAGGGTAGTCATCTTCAGATGTTCAGTTATTACCATCATGAATCTTTTATAAACAACAGAAAGTAGGCTGATAGTTGGTAATGCTTCAAATCTTCCTTGCTGCCTTTCTTTTTGGTAATAGAGCAATTCTTGCATGATTCCAGTCCTTGGGAATTCTCCTTTCTATTAGGCAATTAGTGAATAATTGCACTAAATGGGGAGCAATCTCTGTTATGCCAAGTTTTAGATATTCCTAAATACCTTGCATGAATTGACTGCAAGTGTGTATGCATCCAAGTAATTATTACCTTATAATATTTAGTTAGTATCCCACAAAGTTTTTAATTGTTACTAACTTAAGTTAGAAAGACATCTTTTTCATTGATGGTGCAGTCCGGCTGTAAATCTTTGCTAACAAAGAGATGTTTCAGCAAGACCCCCTAAAGTAATATTCAGAGCAGCAGAATTCAAGGAGAGATTGAGTAAAAGGAAAATAAACTATTTCTTTGAGTCTTGGTGGGCATTTCCTTGGAATTATGCTAGTTCATTTTTGCTTTCCAGCACCCTCTCTTGTTGAATTTGTACTCTGAATGACTAGTTACAGCCAATTGTCTCTCTTAGGTATTCATTTATAATGCACTTACTCCAAAGGCATTCTGAAATTTGGTATGGTATGCCACTTATGGATGAAGTCTTCACGGGTTTTCCACCAGGTCAAGTAAGCAGTAGCCGACGTTTCCATAGCTAACTCCGCCATCGTCTTCAGGGCGCTGAATGTTCGGGTCAGATTATGTCCTCTTTGAATATGCTTCCGTTAAGGGCTGGTGTCTCCTGATTGGTTGATTTTCATTGTTGCCACGCTGGTCTCTTATTAGTCGAATCACGGGCTTCCAGCGTTGGCTGAGGGAATATCCGTTATCTCGATTGAAATTCTGTTTCATACATTCCGTATGCCACTTATGTTTGTAGAATATATTCAATGAGCTAGAGCTTCATTGGCTATCTAATATATTTTAGGAACTAAAATACTTAACACTTCTATTGTCAGCTGCAATGTCCTTTTATCTCCCCAAAACTCTTCCAGATAATTTATCAAAGCCTTCAATCATCTCTAAACACAACTCTGCGCTTTAGCTAAATCCTTACCCTTTCGCTCACTCAATTGCTTTTGCTTGAAAATTTTTTTTTTTCAATTTTGTTTGGTTTGGTAGCCTGATGATGATATACAATTCAAGTTTAGTCAAGCAAATATTATTTTGGAAACTGATAGAATTCTCTTTTATTTTGAAATCAATTTTTTTTAAATAATTTAATTTTCAATGATTGTATTTACTAGAATGTAGGCATCCCAATATGGTATAAGGCCTAGTTAGGTAGTATTAACTGTGAGTGACATGTGGTCAGCTCATTGACTGCCATGCTGTTGTGTTGGCTTTTCAAGACCACTTGGACCTGCTACCTATTAATTCAGGTACTTTCCCAATTTTTTCATGTTACTGAGTTGACATCATGACCCCTACCAGGAGTTGATCTAAGACTGCTTTCACCAAAGGTAATCATGGTACCTACTTGGCTATTTGGGGGCCTTATCAATGTATTTATAATCTTGCTCTTGAGTCACTGGCTAGGTATAAATTTGATAACTAGATTGAAAAGCTTTCATCTCTGTGATTCAATGAGCTTTTGGAATACATCCCTTATTGCAGTTGTTAGTTCTCAGTTGCCAAAGAAAATCTAATGACAATCACTTTATCCTTTTAGTGTTCTACAAAAAAATGTTAGTTCATCTTTCTCTACTCTCTTTCCAATTGATAGAAGCTAGCAGTGTAAGGTTTGTTTACTTTGGATGTAAATAGAAGACTATCAAAAACTTTACCCTGAAGATTATTTCTGAAGACTTCTTCATATCTCAAATAATTTGGCAGGAAAAAGATAATATTTTAAGGGATAAGCAAATTTAATTTTTATTAATTATGGATTGGCGGTTGTTGTAAATAATCCTTAAGCCTTACACAGCCAGCTGGCTAATATATTGGCCCCTTTTTACTTGCTCAGGCTTTCTCATAATTGGAGAATCAGTTGTCCTTTGGAACACCTCTCTCCATTGATAAGTTGCATTTACCAAAGAATGTCTTATGATAGTTACCTTATCACTCTAGTTTTCTATTGGAAAAGTTGGTATTCTAAAGAAGCTTGCCATCCTCAAAGGTAATGGCGGTAAGAGGATTAAGGGTAAAAGAAAGAAAGGCATCAATCATATATAAAATTTTATCATACTGAAAATTAAGTGTATAATGATAATCACATTTTTTTTACAATTTTACATTGTCATACATATGAATCATTCAGAAGTTGATGGTCTGTACATTTAACTGAAAGGACAGATTTATTCAGATAAGATCAATTGGATACTAATTTAAATTATATGCTTCATCTCCACCAGATTCAAAGTTAGCGAGAGCAATAAAAAATTCTAAAAAAAGAATACCTTGTTTTACTTAAACTATTTCTGAAAGGGGTTCGATTACTATGATACAAGCATATCTGTACCAGTTATTTTTCATTCACCAGCATTCTTCAATTACATTACAATGGGCTGAATTATTTGGCAAATTTATCTATGTTATGGCGTAGCAATTTCTGTACATTTGGGTTAACAAAGAGATAGAAGGATTATTGTTTGAGCTAACAAATGTTCCCAGAAAAACTTTACTTGAAATATAAGACTTTAAAAAGAGAAAATTGAATGGTGAGTAAGATTTGGGAAATGGAAAAATAGCACTGTTAAGTAGAAACAAGATCCGTAAGGAGAGTGAAATTTCCAGGCAAAATCCCTCATATTTTCAATTTGAAAGGCAGAAAACTTTCAGTATGAACAAATCATTGATCCATAAACATGTAAAACAAAATTAAAGGAATTTTTTAAAAGACAACGCAATGCATGTTTAACACATTACAAAGGAAAATAATAACTAGACCAATCTTCTCTCTCTTGATAGTAAGAGGAGCATCTACAAAAACCAGCTCAGTAGCTAATTTATTTCCTACCCTGCAACTTCTTTTCCAAATCTTTGTTAGTCTAAATACGTCCCTTTATTCCTCAAAATATCACATAGCTTGGTTTTCAAGAAATGCTGGTAATCTTTTATCTAGTAGAAGGATATAACATGAAATTTCTTTGTGACAGTAATGTAGGACATTATGTTTTACAGTAATGCATTGTCAAACAAAATGTTTATACTCATTTTTGACCAACTGAATATTGAATTAGATTATTAACTCAGTGCCGCTATATCTCTTAATATAAATGTATCATACCAAATTTCGTGATAAATAGTAGTCCATAGATCAGACTCATCTTATAAAATCATCCTAGAGTCATAAGCCAATTAATCTCCTGCTCATAGTATTACAGTCTCCTAATTATATTTCCTGCAATAAAAGAACTAACCAAAAATTTCCTACAGGATCAGATTTTTCTGACTTATTAACCTCAAAGCACAACTACCAGATAAAATTCTTGGGACAATCAAAATTGTGCAAAATTTTCGATCAGTACTAAAACTAGTAACACAAAATTAGAAATTTTGATGGCAGAAAAATTCCTTTTAGAACTAGTTCTGCAGAAAAATGACTGAAAGTTTCAGTACTAGTAAAAATTTGTTGAAAATAATGAGCATGGAACCATTTTTCCTACTATGGCCAAGGATTATGATGACAGAAATATATACAAGTGACATGAAATGATGCAAAATACATTTTTTGTCTAAAATCTGCTGGAGAGGTTTTATCTACAAATGAAACCACATGAGGTCTGCAGACAAAAAAGTGAAACCAAAGTATGTAGGACTATATAAAGTGAATCAAATTTAAAAAATGGTAATATATAAAGAATAAGATAAATTTGAGTAAATACATTAATCATTTCATTTGACTTTATGTACAATCATCATATTATTCAATAAATACCGAGTAAAATCAAGGAACCTAATATTTTCAAATTATAACTCATCCTTATCTCTTGCAAAATAAGAATACATGTAAGGTTTCCATCTAAAGTCAGTTCAAGGTTGGCTCTCTTAAATATTACCAAAATTCTTCTTCATTCAGAAAAAAATGAAAAGTTCTACATTATAAATGAATTCTGCAAGCAAAAAAACACATAATTACAGCAAATAAGGTAAACAAAGAAAATGTCACTAAATTAGGTTTTGCTTGGTCTAAATTATAATCATCACAGATCAACTTGTGAAGCACTTACATTGTTATAATTCATGTTTTAATACTGACGATAGTCAAAGGATACAAGACATACAAATTAAAAATTCAAGTT